>CAJQUN010000052.1:4226593-4410656 GCA_907163345.1 Haberlea rhodopensis
ATTCCTGTACTTCGCTGAAAACTGTTATTGTAGGAGAACTCGACTAGTGGTAAAGCATCTTGCCATCCAACATGAAAATCCATAATAATTGCACGAAGCATATCTTCCAGAGTTTGGATAGTTCGCTCGGAATGACCATCAGTCTGCGGGTGATATGCGGTACTCGTAGCCAATCTTGAACCCAATGCTTCTTGAAAGTTGCCCCAAAATTTTGAAATGAACCTTGGATCCCGCTCTGAAACAATAGTGACAGGAATTCCATGTAATCTCATTACATGCTCGATATACAAACGAGCCATTTTACTATATGTGTACGTCCTCTCGTAAGGAATAAAATGCGCAGATTTGGATAGACGATCCACTATAACCCAAATGGCGTCGCAACCTCTGGAAGAACGAGGCAAATGGGTTACAAAATCCATTGCTATATGTTCCCAGTTCCATTTGGGAATTTCAAGGCTATGCAAAAGATCTCCTGGTTTCTTTCTTTCAGCTTTAACTTGTTGACAAGTCAAACATTTGGACACAAATTCAGCAATATCTTTCTTCATTCGTTTCCACCAAAATTGGAGTCTTAAACATGGGTACATCTTCTTTCCTCCAGGATGAATACTATAACGGCTGCAATGGCCTTCCTTTAGGAGTTCTGTGGCAATTCCTTGTCATCAGGAACAACTAAACGTCCGTTTAATAATAGAGAATTTACCAGTTATTTGGAATCCTGATTTGTGACCGTCAAGAACCAACTGTCTCGATTTCTGAATTTGGGCATCGATCTTTTGCGCTTCCTGAATCCGAGAAATTAACCCAGGCATTATCTGGATTGCCGCAACACTGACAATCTCATCATTGATATTTAAATTCCATCCTGACGTATAAATTTCTTCGTGCACTTGCGATATCCATATAAAAGTCAAGACAATATCTTGAACCTTTCGGCTAAGCGCGTCAGCAGTTACATTCACTTTTCCAGGATGATACTGGATCTCACAGTCATAATCCTTGAGAAGATCCATCCACCTACGTTGCCTCATGTTCAAATCCAGAATTTTATTTTAACAATTACGATTAGAATTTAGAATTTATTAAGTGAACTAAATAAATAATAACAATATTCTCAACCTTTTTCATATGTTACCCCCATTAACATAAAATGTTTAAGCATAGCTAGGGCTACTTAACGGGTCGGGTCAATTTGAACCCGGCCCAAAACTGGACCGGTTAGCGCGATTCGGAATCGGAGCCGGGCTAACCTGTTTCGAACCGGTCCGAAACCAGTAAGATACCGGGCCAGGCCGGATCGGTTCTACCGTTTCGGATCCTGTTTCCGGCTGAATCGGAACAAGAATCGTTATTTTTTAAAAAAAATTATTATTATTTTATTTAGATATTTATATCCTCGATTTTTGAAAAAAAAAATCGATTCCTGGTTGGAACCACTCCAACCCGGAATCGGTTGGACCGGAACCGGATCCAATCTGATTCTTTAAAGGATCGAACCGGTTCCAGGATTATCGGATCCAGAACCGGCCGGTTCTGGACCGGACCGGTCCATTAAGCAACCCTAAGCATTGCCAAGACAACAATTTTGATTATTTATTGTTGCTTCCTAATCTTGTGATTAAGAATGCGTCTATGATTTATTTCGATTTGAATTTTCAAATGTTAACATGCTTGTCTCACTCTATTTTTCTGTTATATATGTTTGTTACTATTTATAATATCATGTTTGTTTTAAACGTAAAAAAATTATTTTGATTGAAAGTAAATTGTGTTTATCATATTCTTCCATAATAAATGATTAGAATTCTAAGTCTTTTACGTATATCATTTTTTATTTTTAGGCAGTGTTTGGTTGGGCTGATTAGAGAATGATTATGACATAATCAAATGTTTGGTACATTTTTAGCAATCAATGATATTCCCGAAGCCCCTTGGATATGCACTATTCATCCTTCAAAAAGCATCACTCGAACAACTAGGTATCGTGAATCCACCGTTGCACAATAGACCTTGATTAGATTAGGATATATCAGATTTGACCATCGTCTTCTCACCAAAACCACATCCCGCCAAAGTCCAGGTGGGAATATTTCAATTCTTTGCGCTCTCAAGATCTTTATTTCTGTTTTGTTATATATCATCAAATCTTCGTTGCTCTAGTATCGATCAAGCGGGGGATTCTGTCTGTAATTTTCACGGAAGCTATCATGCGATTTTAGGATTTCTGTTTAGGAAAGCCTCGTGGTAAGGTTGTGGTTACTGCTGACTATTGTTCTTCACCTGGTGTTATTGATTTATCACGTTGTAGTAGTACTTCCGTTATGTTATGTGCTTATACAGAAATCAATTTATATTTATTAGTATATGTGCACCATGGACAACCCATCGTCGGAACATTGTCATTATTGTAGAGCTGCAATGTGTATTGGTTGGGTCGCTAGTGTTGGTAAGTGTTTTAGCACGACATTATAAGAATTTAGTTCGAAAAAGAAGGCGTTTGAGCGTAGGTTTTTACCCTCAAATAAACCACTCATCCATGATCATCGCAATTGGGATGGAATGTATAGAAAACTTGAGGATGAATCGAAATGCGTTTGCACGATTGTTTCTTGCTAACAAATGTCGAAGGTTAGGTAGTATCGAGATACATAAGTTGCCATGTTTTTGTGAATATTAGCGCATCACAAGAAAAATCGAGTTACCGGCCATGACTACATACATAGTGGTCACACGGTGAGTACTTATTTCTATCAAGTGCTGAGGTCCGTATTGAAGCTACATCATATTCTTCTTGTTAAGCCTAAAGCTGGGGAGGATAACTATGCAAACGAGACATGGAAATAGTTCAAGGTAAGGTCGACATATATATTGTGATTTTAAAAATCTAAAGAAATAGATTGTTGAGGGTAAATTTAATTTTATAAAGTTGCAAGTTAAAGCCTTAAAGCTATTTAATATAGAAAAATGAATAGGTGTGAGCTAACAATGAGATATGCAAATTAAGACAATATTAAAAGTGATATATAATTATTTAAAATTCAATTTTATTCACACATTTTTTCTTTTATATTCCTGTTAATATTACGTGTTACACTTATATACCTAGCTATTTTTTTGTTTGTATAGAATAAAAAGGGCAAAATTGTTATTTCACATTAAAAAACTGTCTTTTTGATTCACACTTATAAGGTATATAGATATAGATTTATGTCCATGTGATATTATGTTTTTACGTTTATATCCCTAGCCATTTTTTCGTTTGTATAGTTATATAGAATAAAAAAGGCAAAATTATTACTTCACATAGGAAACTTCTGCCCTCTGATTCATATTTTTATAAGTATATACATAAAGATTTACAAAATGGTTAATCGGTTTCAGAGTGGGTTATATCTAGTATATTTTGTCCATTTAGAAACCGAACTCGATATAATTTTTCGCTGCTTGGTTAAAAAGTTTGAGCATTTAAAAAACAAGAACTATTGTAGCTATATCGGAAAAAAAGTTTTAAATAGTGCTTATTCACCCACCATCTAAGCACCCAATCGTTCCCAATACAAACACATATTACTGGATTCATCAAAACCAGTGGTGAATCCACAATGACTGGAGGTGAGCAAAATTTCAGTTAAACTGAATTAACGACCCAACAGAATTAATTCAGAAATTAGGTTCGGTTAATTCGGTTTGATTTTTGAAAATATCGGTTTGTTTGGTTAAGTGCAGAAAATATTAATGTTGCATATTGTAAATCAAGTGTATAACAGAGATTATAAACACAATACATGTTTGGTGTTTGTTACTCGTATCTATACTATATATAAGCTGCCATAACTTCGAATAACTATCTCCCTGTTTTTTGTGATTTCTTTATTCCCAACAGACCATTCTATACAATATCAGCATATCAATCTTTGATTCATCCAACTTATTATTTCATTTTTTTCCCCAAAATATTACCAATCAATAATAATAGGAATCATTACATTTCTATTTGCAGCAACACATTCATTATCAACACAAACAGACATTCAGTTGGACTTGAATTGAACCCCGTTAAGAATAGAAACAAGACATCTACTTGTCTAAATCTATTTGGTGTATCATAACATGTAGCTAGCAGAAGATTTCATCCGCGTTTAGTCTAGGTCGTTGGGCGCGCACCGTATCTACAATTTAACCATGTTTCTTCCCATTTCTACCGCTTCTGTTTGCAGCCACCGTGATTATCAGTCCACTTTGATCCACATCTGTAGCAGAATTCATACTTACACCTGCAAGTCATATGCAAACATCCCTCGGCTTTTTCGATATACATCTTGCATTTGGGGCATTTCTTCCAGTTCTTTTTCTCAGCAAGTTTTTTCACAATTTTCTCGTCTTTCCCCCGTCCCTTTCTTGCATGCAACTTCTGGAATTCCTTGCAGGTGAACTCGGAATGCCACGGGACATGACATTCTGAGCAGAACGATCTCTTACACAAAATGCATTCTATCGTTTTTAAAACTTGCCCTGAATCGTTTATGAGCAAGGCTGAACAGTCGAGAAAAGGGCAATATAGCTTTTGGGAGTCGGGGATTAGTGATAGACATAGTAACTCGTCCCATTTTACGAGTATGTCATTCGGGACCATCATTTGGCAGGTTTCAAAGTTTAGTATGGTCTTGCAGTGTAAAGCCGGGCAAAGGATGATTTTGAGGTTTTCTTGAATCTTGGAGATGATATGGTTGGATGTGCACTCGTAACAAAAGGAGTGGGAGCATTTGTCGTTTTCAAACATCTGCCACTTTTCTTTGTTCTCTAAACAAATTTCACAGAAGCTTGGAGGTGAATTCTCTTGCTCGTGTTCATAATTTAGCATAATGGGGATGGGAATCGGTTCTTGCACAGATGAAGACGCATCATCTGGTGGGGCGGAAAAGATGAGAGAATACAATAATGCTTCATGAAATTGCAATTCCTCTGCATATTCGGAATCAGCAGTAGTGATTCTGTCACTTTTGATTCTTTCAGAGAGTGCTGTGAATAGAAATTCAGTAAAAACAGTGAGAAAAAAATGTCAGTTCGTTAGTTTGTAAGCCGAGGAAAAATTTGAAGAGCCTGCACAAATACAGGACAAGCAAACGCATACGGTTTCCTTCCAAGAAAATAAAAAAAGCTGAAAAAAAAAGCTCCCAGAGAACGCCCCTCTGTCTATCACCGTCACGCTAGTGGCATAATCAAGAATTTGGAACCGGGCTGCTGCATAATGTTTCTATAAGTAAGATTGAAAAATAGAAATGGATTCAAGTAACTCTGATATACTAATATCAATGATGAAATCATAAAAATACGACCTTAATCTTTCCAAACCACCAGCAAAACACATCACTAACGAGCAACCATTGGTAACAGAAATTTTGAAATTCTATCTGATGACTTGCTCGAGTCAAGAAAGTATGGAAAATATGAAGCTTTACCATAAAATTACACAGGAAAAAGTAGTCTACGCCATCTAGCTAGGTAGAATGGACAAAGCACCTCAGACACATTCAAAGGCTTATGATTATCATTGCCTTTTTTTATTATTACCTCCGCCCCCTCTTGAATATATCTGGTGATGCCAGTTTTAACATTTCATTCTCTAAAACGATATTTTCTTCCCGCAATATCCCACTTATCACGCATGGTGATATTGCACCACTAATATATGAACCGTTCATTCTCAACCCCTACCTAAATTCCGATACTAACTCAAAATTGTAATTTCAACACAAGGGTGTGCTTGAATTCAAATCAATGATTTCAAAGAATTGCTTAATACAATTTTGAGCTTAAGAGTCAACTATAACGATGGATTTCAAATCCTCTGTTTGAATCATTTAAAATCCAAATCTCAAATATTTTGGTCAAATGCAAAAGCAACCTAAGATTACCAGATATCTTTTACCCTAACAAACACAACTGAGAACGATTCAAGCTTGATGTTTGTCGTGGTGCTGTACGATTTAAAAACTTTGAGCAGAGCCGTTACAATCAGCTAGCTCTTGTTAATGCACCTAGAGAACGATAATAAATATTGAAAATTTTCATCTTCATCTTCTGCCTTATTTTCATCCATTGTGTAATTTCACAGATCACTAGTACATCGATACACTTCAACACAAAATTTAACTCGAAACAGGATTTGACACAGCCGAAAATATTCATCCCCATTTTGAACGAAAATTTTGGGACTAAACAGTGAGCATCAGACAATCATCAAATAGCAACTTCAGAAAATAAAATAAAAATCCAAAAAAATTAAACCATTCATAATTCAGTCAATTATAGAACTACGAAATAGCATCATTCATTCCACTTAAACCCATCAACAAAAATGGGGAAAAACGATAAATTTCACATTCACCATCTTCGGACATGGCACCCAAAGTCAGCCCTTCCGCCGAGTCTCCGTTGACCCCAGACTCTAAAATCAACCGATCATTGATGGGTTTCATTATTTTTTTCTTTCTATTCAAATATAGAACAATCCATGCAGGAGTAGTGATGGCGAGAAAAGTACCGGCACAGTAAAAAATGAATGAAATAACAGACTCCGACATGAAAACAGCGGAAATAAGGTGATGTTAGGTAAAAAGGGATTTATTGGCCGGAGTTTGATCAGAGATTTTGAGGCATGAAGGCCAGTTGAAGGTGGAATTTCGAGCACCCACCTTCTGGTCTGGTCTTCAAGAGCATTTTATGGGAATGATTATATATTTATTTAATTTTAGTAATTTAAAAATTAAAAATATTATTTTATAAAAAAATCACCTTTAAATTTCTAAACTTGAATACGATTTTGGAATTTTATAAAAAAAAAATTAATTAACACTATAAATATAATAATATAAGTTAATTTATATTCAGTGACATATATAGAAAGTTAGTCTACCTCAAATCTATTGGGACTAAATACTTACTAGATGTTG
This sequence comes from Haberlea rhodopensis, assembly GCA_907163345.1. Classification (NCBI taxonomy): domain Eukaryota; kingdom Viridiplantae; phylum Streptophyta; class Magnoliopsida; order Lamiales; family Gesneriaceae; genus Haberlea; species Haberlea rhodopensis. The sequence continues at coordinate 4,233,550 of CAJQUN010000052.1, forward strand.
TGACGAATGCACGTAATAATTGAACATAAAATTTTTACCTCAATAAGTTTTTGTTTTTGTAATGTTTTTTCGTTTATGAGGAAATAACACCTTTTTTCAAAACAAGTAGTAGAAATTAAATGGAAATTGTTTGGTTATTTCACTTGCTAACAATTTTAGACCAAAAAGTATTGCATTTTTCTCGTTTGAGTTTGATTTACCTTTGTTTAGCATAAATAGGCGTTATATTAATTAACAAGAGGTACAAAAGATCCAACCGAAGGTCAAAAGACACAAACGAAGATAGCTACATAGATATTTGTCTAGCATGAATAATAACGGAACAAAATGAAGAGACGATGAAGAGACAAACTAAACGTTTAATGGTAGAGTGAATGATATCATAACAACAATAAGCTGGTTATTGAGTTCACATCGAAAATAAGATTTTTTTAATGTTCATTTCCATTCAGCTACGCTCTTAATATTCACATTATACAAAAAATTCAGTCAAAATATTAAACGAAATTTTATTGTAAAATTATAATTTTTTATGATAAATGGCCTTTTCAATTATCCCAACCACTCCACTGTAAATTTGGATCTAATAACTAAAATTTGGTTTGAGCTGACTTTAGTGTGAAAGCTATGTTTACATTATTGTATTTAATTGGACATCTTTACTATATTATAAAATACGAGATACAGTTGTTATGTGCCACGAGCTATGGGTTATGGGCTACAATCAATGGATCATAAGCCAGGGGCCACTGCCATTGGCCATGGGCAAAAAATATTATACGAGAGACGTAGAGTAACTATTTTGATATGATTTACTATACTAATTTCTTTCCCATTTTACCTCAACATCATATTTAATATATAGATTGGATTGGATTTAGTTGATTTATTAGTAATTTCAACATTTTTCATCCATTTTTTCTACATTTTTCTCATATTTGATTTTACATATGAAATTTTGTGACATTTTCTAGGATTAGGAATTGTAATTTGTCCGACTTGAAATATATCATTCAACAAAGTATAAATTATAAGTCTATCACAATACTAAATAAATGTAAATAAATTTTGCTGAAATTATATTACTTTCCAATTTCTCTACCTTTGATGTTTTGATTGATCTTATCTTAATGTTGACGAGGTACAAACACTTACTTTGACACAAAGATTATTATGTAATTTATTATAACTAAAAAAAAAATAGAGGCAAAAGTTAAATTATTTGAAAAATCACAAGATAAAAATTGTTTTTACACTGACATATACTATCTGTTGGGAGTGATGTACTCAGCAATTCTATTGTACGTGTTTTGGACAGATGTGGAATATCACATGTCGCTTAGTACGGAGTTTTGCGCTCTCACTGTATAAAAAAATAGAGTTGTGCATCTGCTAACAATTATAATTTTTGATATAGTGGTAAGCGTCTGATCCTAATAATTTATGTTTTATTTTATATATTACCTTCATCATATTTAGACAACCAAAAAATTTATTGGTGCGCATTGCGGTTATAGGATGGCATTGGGTTGAACAACCCAAGAAAAAGTTCAACAACCAACTAATGCCAACGTCCATGTCCCGAGCATTTGTACCAAAATAATAATAAATAATGGTCCTTTACAAAAATAATAATGATGATGATGATGAAGGAAAAAATGGGCATCTTTATTATATATTTTGTTGGAGGAACAATAACTATCTATATTAGGAGAACGATCGAAATATAAAGTTTGGACTGTTATCTAGTTTTAAATATTTGAGTTGCACCGTAATCATCAGTTATAGCTTTTGGTAAAGTGACAAATGTTTGATGCTACAATCGATAATAGAGTCAATGTCAGGTATTCGAGTCTCATAAATTACAAAATATTATAATTATTGTGAGGTGGATTGTTGGAAGCAATAATTGTCAATGAGAGTGATCAATATGTGATACTTGGACTGCTGTACATTTTATAATGTTTGAGTTGTATTATTACCACTAGCTATAGCTTTGGGTAAAATAACAAATCTTCCTACATGTTTTGTTTTGGTTTTAAAATTTACTTTTAGAAAATGAAATAATCATAGTGGTAATTTAATAAATAAATTTTGATATACTTGTGAAAATATAAATTAGTATTCACTTTTAAACTAGATGAAATAGATTTTAGAATAGACTTGACTCGTTGAATTGTATGATAAATTCTTTCATGTTCAAAAATTATACGTGCAAAATTATTTAGAAACCTGAGAATGAGTGATAACAACGTGATCCAAATCAAATTTGAACAATTAGATCTAATATGAGAATTAGTTTGATTGTTAATATATCATGGTTTGATTTCCTTTGATATCTAATGAAATCCAATAAATTTGTTTGGTTCCCAATTTTATCAATAACCAAATGAAATCATATTTCAGATGTGTTTGCAATTGCTTTATCAAAAACACTTTTATGTTGTTTTTGCTTAAAGTTGAAAAAAGATGTTTTTAAGCACAAAAAAAAAACATCGAGTGTTCGTTATTAAAATAAAAAAAATATTAATGAATTTCATTTAATTAGAAATTCATCACCGCTCAACTTAAAACAACCAAAATCATCTCCTGGCTTGTTTCTATACTTCTGATTTTATCTGCTCTTTTTTAGAGATGTAATAGTAGAAGCAAGAAAATCAAACACCCAAAATCTGTTTTTTTTCCTAACCAATAGATAATCACTTCTTACAAGCATCGACAAACACTCACTTAATACCCCATTTAGTTCCAAACTTAGGTCGATACTAATAACCGATTTTGTCACCATCCAAAACATCAAATAATATAACAATTTTTTTATATATAAAATGCATACATACATTGTATTTGTACTATTTCCTATTGATTAAAGTGGACCAAGAATAATATATATTCTAATTTAGTAAATGAGCAAGGATTGGAAAAGTAAACAGCTGCCCGCTGGCCACGAAAGCGCCTATTTTATTCACAATAAATCGCTTTCGCGTTATATTAAAATGAAATTTCTTTTTCTCCACTGGCCTTGTACTTGGTGACACCGTGTGTAACCAAAAATCACAACAAAATAAGGGGAGTGCTACAACTAGATACCAAAACGCAACAAAATATAAATTGGCTAGCGATATAAGAATGCTATTTTTAGTAACTTTGTAAAGGATTAAACATCTATTACTATATTATAAAGAGGGAGCATTCTAGAGAAACTACTTGGTCTCTTGGTATATGTTGACTGGTTGTCCTCATTAATGAGGGCAGCTGGTGGTTGGCGGATGGGCAGCTGGCGGTTGGCGGATGTGCATTTAATGCACATCTTCAACTCTATAAATAGAGCTCATTTCCTTCATTCTAATTCATTCCATTTCAGAGTGTTCTCTCATATCTCTACATTTGAGTGTGTATTCTATAATATTTGTGAGGTAGTTTTCTCCTTTGTTGTTCTCTTTGAAAGATAGAGAAAGGTTGTAACCCACAAAATATTATAGTGGAATCTTTTCATCTTGCCCGTGGTTTTTACCCTAATAATTTTTAGGGGTTTTCCACGTAAATACTGGTGTTCATTTTACTCTTCATTTTCGCTATTTTCTATCACATGTTGCCGCACCTGGGGCCAACAAGTGGTATCAGAGCCTCGTTGTAAAAATCTTAAAAATTCTAAGTATGCTCTGTGGTTGCAGCCTTGACTGATCTTCCACATCAGAAAAGTTTTTGAGATATTTTTTTTATTGAGGCAATTTTATTGTTGTCAAAATGGCGGCACGGTTCGAGATTGAAAAATTCAACGGAAGCAATTTCATGTTGTGGAAACTGAAGATGCAAGCAGTTCTACGAAAAGATCGTTGCTTGGCGGCTATTGGAGATAGGCGAGGGCATGGACGATGAAAAGTGGAATGAGATGAACGGTAATGCTATTGCCAATTTGCATTTGGCTCTAGCTGATGGGGTATTGTCAAGTATCGCCGAAATAACAAATGCAAAAGATATTTGGGATACTCTGACAAACCTGTACGAGGCCAAGTCACTACACAACAAGATTTTCTTAAAAAGAAGGCTTTATACTCTTCGGATGTCGGAATCCTCATCGGTGACCGACCATATCAATACTTTGAATACTCTATTTGCCCAGCTCACTACTCTGGGGCATAAAATAGAGGAAGTTGAACGTGCGGAGCTTCTACTTCAAAGTCTACCGGATTCATACGATCAACTCATCATCAATCTGACCAACAATATCACTAATGATGTGTTAGTCTTCAACAATGTTGCAGCCGCGATTCTTGAAGAGGAAAGTCGGCGCAAGAACAAGGAAGACAGGTTGGCAAGTTCGAAGCATGCAGAGGCTTTGCCGATGATGAGAGGAAGATCGACAGAGCGTGACTCCAGTGGGAGCCACAAGTATGGTAGATCCAAATCCAGAAGTAAGAAGAAGAATTTTTACTGCTATAAATGTGATGGTAAATGGCACTTCAAGAAAGATTGTACAAGTAAGAAGAGTGTCGAGAAAGATTCTCAAGGAAATGTTGCCAGTACCTCAGACGGTGGAGAAATACTATTCAGCGAAGCAGCAACTGTTGCGGAAGGCAGACAAATATTTTATGACACATGGATAATGGATTCAGGAGCGACGTGGCACATGACGTCTCGGAGAGAATGGTTCGACCAATATGAACCAGTCTCAGGAGGATCTGTATTCATGGGAAATGACCATGCCTTGGAAATCGCTGGAGTGGGAACCATCAAAATTAAAATGTTTGATGGTACTATTCACACCATACAGGAGGTACGACACGTGAAGGGTCTGACAAAGAATCTTTTGTCTTTGGGACAATTGGACGATATTGGGTGCAAGACCCGTATCGAAAATGGGATCATGAAGATTATGAAAGGCGCGCTTGTGGTATTGAAGGCAGAAAAGGCTTACAAGAATATGTATGTGCTTCTGGGGGAAACACACAAAGAGGCAGAACTAGCTGTTGCATCGACTAGTTCGGGAGAAAAATTAACATTGTTATGGCATAGGAAGCTCGGGCATATGTCAGAACGAGGGTTGAAGGTTCTCTCGGAACGGAAGCTGCTGCCGGGGCTTACAAAAGTGTCTCTACTCTTTTGTGAGCATTGTGTTACCAGTAAATAACATAGACTAAAGTTTGGCACATCTACAGCCAAAAGCAGCGGTATTCTGGAGCTGATTCATTCTGATGTTTGGCAAGCACCGGTTGTATCTCTAGGAGGAGCGAGATATTTTGTCTCGTTCATTGATGATTTCTCTAGAAGATGCTGGGTGTATCCTATTAAGAAGAAATCAGATGTTTTTCCAGTCTTCAAAGTGTTCAAAGCGCGAGTTGAGCTTGACTCTGAAAAGAAGATCAAGTGTTTGAGAACTGACAATGGAGGAGAATATACCAGTGATGAATTTGATGCATATTGTCAACAAGAGGGCATCAAAAGGCAATTCACAACGGCTTACACGCCTCAACAGAATGGAGTGGCGGAGCGGATGAATAGAACCCTGTTTGATAGAACAAGGGCTATGCTAAAGACTGCGGGTCTAGCCAAGTCATTTTGGGCAGAAGCAGTCAAGACCGCCAGTTATATTATCAATCGATCTCCATCAGTGGCGATTGATCTGAAGACTCCGATGGAGGTGTGGACAGGCAAGCCAGTGGATTATTCTCGGTTACATACATTTGGAAGTCCGGTATATGTTCTATACAATGAACAAGAAAGATCGAAGTTGGATTCTAAATCCAGAAAGTGCATCTTCTTGGGCTATGCTGATGGTGTTAAGGGGTATCGCTTGTGGGATCCCACTGCCCACAAACTGATTATCAGCAGGGATGTTATCTTCGAGGAAGATAAAGTGAAGGGAGACAAAGGCACACTGAATTTAGATACTACTACAATTCAGGTGGAAAATAAGATAGAAGAAGATCAAGTTTCTTCTGAGGTATTACCAGAGTACGATGAACAAGAACCAGATGAGTCAGAGGTTCTCAAAGCCAGGCAGTCTACTCGCGAGAGAAGACCACCTGTTTGGCTTTCAGATTATGATACTGAAAGTGTGATATCCCTGAAATGATTAATTGCAATTTGGTGCATTAATTAAGTTTGTATGATTAATTATGTGGTAATTAATTATGTGTTGGAATTATTATGCTGAAATGTTTAGTCACATGGTAGATGTGATCGGGTTGCATTTCCGGGTGCATGTTGGGCATGTTGGGAATTATGGTTGGAAGCATGATTTATTTGCCATGGGTAGCAATTAATTGGAAATCATGAGTTTAATTGATATTTGGTGCATTTTGGATTAATGCTTTTAAAAATATCACGTTGGGGTGTTTTATACACCATTGTAATTTATGGAATGCAATTGGTTTAATTAAACCACTAATACCACAATCCCACCCTTCCAACCATCACTCTTACTTTCCCCAAAAACCACCACCAAACCCTTTCTTTTCCCATTTTCGAGTTGGTGCTTAGGGTTGAAGGGAAAACCTTCAAAAAACTTGCTTTGTGGGATTTGGTGTGAGTTTTGGAGTCCCCAAGAGGTATGGATACCTCCCCATTGCTTTTATTGTGTTTAGATTGAGTTTGAAATGATTTTTGAAAGGTTTTCAAATGGGTTTGTGTTGGGTTATTGTGGTTTTGTTTGGGGGTTGGATTTATGGTTGTTTTAAGGTGTATTTTGGAGGTTTATGTTGTTATTTGTATTGTTGGTTTGATGGTTAAGTGTTGGAATGGGTTGGAATGGTTTTGAGGTGCAAAAATGGAAGTTTTTCGGGTAACAGAGGTTGGCGATCGATCGCCCATTCCAGGCGATCGATCGCGCCCAGGCAGTAGGATTTTCAAGCGTTTGGCGATCGATCGCCACTCTTGGGCGATCGATCGGCGGGGCTGGCGATCGATCGCGCCAAGTGTGGCGATCGATCGCCGAAGGGTGAAAATTTTTGGTTCTCAGACAGTGTGGTTTGGCGATCGATCGCCGTGATGGGCGATCGATCGCGAAGGTCAAAATATTGTGTTTTTGGATTTTTTTGTAGGATTTTTGGTATCGGACTATTATTGGGTTCTAATATTGATTCGTGTGAATGTGTAGAACCATCCCAGGTGGCAACACAGTCAAGGCATTGAAGTCCTACCATATCCTACACTTTGGAAAGGTACGTAGTGGACGTACGGGCACCCAACGGTACATGTATCTTATATACTCATTGTTTATGCATTGTGGATGCGAGTATATATGTGGTATTGCATTGTGGATGCAAATACATGTTATGCATGATGTTTATAGATGCATATGATGATTATTGGTGCACTTCCCATGAGTCGTGGTCATCCCTTGATGATTTTAATGCTTGCCGCTATTTGTTTTGGTTTCGCTAAATGTGAAGCGAGGGGTGGGAGCGCCGCATGTCACATTTGAGCGTGGTTATCATATAGGGCGAGGAAAGGGTATTTGCCGCTCAATGAGAGGCGAGGGGTGGGAGTCCCGCATGTCCATTGAAGCGAGGTTATCCTATGCCGCCTATATGTAAATAAGCAAGGGGCATTAAAATACATTGTGATGGACAGACTAGGGATTGGTGATCAGTATTTGGTATTGATGAGCTGGTATATGTCATGACATGTTTAGACCATTAAAAATAATCTATTGATTATACTCATGAGTTAACCAAACGGGAAGCGTTTGAAATGCATGGGGAAAACAAGAAGTGTTTTATTATAATTATGCATTTACGCTTTATCTTCATATTGTGTTGAATATGAATGATTATTATTGCTCATGTTTGGGGGTTGTCCTTGTAGGTACACGTTTGGCATGATAGAAGGGCTAGACGGGTTGAGATGGTGAGCTTGTTGAGGATGCTTTTGGGACTCGAAGGACGGGATTGCTTCCTATAGTGTCTACTCTAGGAGTAGCTTGAACTATAGTTAAACACATTCATTGGTTGGAATGTAATTAATCCTTTTTAGTAGTCCTTATTTTTGGCATGTAATGCTTAAGCTCATAAACTCAACACGTTCTTTTACACTCTGATTTTTTATGATAGCTCTATTATGCCTTGATTCCGCACTTAAGGATTAGGGTCCTTACAGAAAGCAATATTGCATACTGCTTGCTGATAGAGGATGGTGAGCCATCGAGTTTCCAGGAGGCTACTCGAAGTTCGGATATATCCCTATGGATGCAAGCTATGCAGGAAGAATTGGAGGCCTTGGACCGGAATAAAACTTGGGATCTTGTTTCACTACCACGAGGACGAAAAGCCATCGGTAACAGATGGGTCTATAAGATCAAACGTGATGGTAACAACCAAGTGGAAAGATATCGTGCAAGATTGGTGGTAAAAGGATATGCTCAGAAGGAAGGTATCGACTTCAATGAGATATTTTCTCCTATGGTCCGACTTACTACAGTCAGAGTAGTATTGGCGTTATGTGCGGTGTTTGACCTACATCTAGAGCAGCTAGATGTGAAAACGGCTTTTCTTCATGGAGATCTTGAAGAAGAAATTTATATGCTCCAACCAGAAGGTTTTGCTGAAATAGGCAAAGAGAACTTGGTTTGCAGGTTGAACAAATCTCTGTACGGTCTAAAACAGGCGCCGAGGTGTTGGTACAAGAGATTTGATTCCTATATCATGAGCCTTGGGTACAACAGGCTTAATGCAGATCCTTGTGCATATTACAAGAGATCTGGGAATGATGATTATATCATTTTGTTGTTGTACGTGGACGACATGTTGGTCGCAGGCCCCAACAAAGATCGAGTCCAAGAATTGAAGGCACAGTTGGCTAGGGAATTTGATATGAAGGACTTGGGACCAGCAAACAAGATTCTAGGGATGCAAGTTCACCGAGACAGAAGTAACAGAAAGATTTAACTTTCCCAGAAAAACTATTTGAAGAAAATCTTGCAACGCTTCAACATGCAAGATTGTAAGCCTATATCTACCCCTCTTCCTGTTAACTTCAAGTTATCCTCCGATATGTGTCCTAGCAGTGAAGCGGAGAGGATGGAAATGTCTCGAGTACCGTATGCATCAGCGGTGGAAAGTTTAATGTTCGCTATGATCTGTACAAGACCAGACATTGCACAAGCAGTGGGAGCAGTCAGTAGTACATGGCGAATCCTGGACGAGAGCATTGGAGTACTGTTAAGAGGATCCTTAGATACATTAAGGGTACCTCGGATGCTGCATTATGTTATGGAGGATCATATTTTACACTCAGGGGCTATGTAGATTCAGATTATGCAGGTGATCCGGATAAAAGAAAATCTATTACTGGTTATGTGTTTACACTTGCAGGAGGAGCAGTAAGCTGGGTTTCAAAACTGCAGACAGTTGTAACTTTATCTACAACGGAGGCAGAATATATGGCAGCTACTCAAGCTTGCAAGGAGACGATATGGACTCAAAGGCTATTGGAGGAGATTGGCCATAAACAAGAGAAAGTTCCTTTGTTTTGTGACAGTCAGAGTGCATTGCACATTGCAAGGAATCCAGCCTTTCATTCTAGGACTAAACACATTGGCGTTCAGTTTCACTTTGTACGAGAAGTAGTAGAGGAAGGAAGTGTGGATATGCAGAAGATCCATACGAAGGAAAACCTAGCTGATATTCTGACAAAGCCGGTTAATACTGAGAAGTTTGAGTGGTGCAGATCCTCAAGTGGCCTAGCAAAAACGTAAGCAGCAGGGGATGACAAGATTGAAAGGATGTGTGGAGATGTGCTTGAGTCTCAATCAAATCTCCAAGTGGGAGAAATGTTGACTGGCTGTCCTCATTAATGAGGGCAGCTGGTGGTTGGCGGATGGGCAGCTGGCGGTTGGCGGATGTGCATTTAATGCACATCTTCAACCCTATAAATAGAGTTCATTTCATTCATTCTAATTCATTCCATTTCAGAGTGTTCTCTCATATCTCTACATTTGAGTGTGTATTCTATAATATTTGTGAGGTAGTTTTCTCCTTTGTTGTTCTCTTTGAAAGATAGAGAAAGGTTGTAACCCACAAAATATTATAGTGGAATCTTTTCATCTTGCCCGTGGTTTTTACCCTAATAATTTTTAGTAGTTTTCCACGTAAATACTGGTGTTCATTTTACTCTTCATTTTTGCTATTTTCTATCACATGTTGCCGCACCTGGGGCCAACAAGTGGTATCAGAGCCTCGTTGTAAAAATCTTAAAAATTCTAAGTATGCTCTGTGGTTGCAGCCTTGACTGATCTTCCACATCAGAAAAGTTTTTGAGATATTTTTTTTATTGAGGCAATTTTATTGTTGTCAAAATGGCGGCACGGTTCGAGATTGAAAAATTCAACGGAAGCAATTTCATGTTGTGGAAACTGAAGATGCAAGCAGTTCTACGAAAAGATCGTTGCTTGGCGGCTATTGGAGATAGGCGAGGGCATGGACGATGAAAAGTGGAATGAGATGAACGGTAATGCTATTGCCAATTTGCATTTGGCTCTAGCTGATGGGGTATTGTCAAGTATCGCCGAAATAACAAATGCAAAAGATATTTGGGATACTCTGACAAACCTGTACGAGGCCAAGTCACTACACAACAAGATTTTCTTAAAAAGAAGGCTTTATACTCTTCGGATGTCGGAATCCTCATCGGTGACCGACCATATCAATACTTTGAATACTCTATTTGCCCAGCTCACTACTCTGGGGCATAAAATAGAGGAAGTTGAACGTGCGGAGCTTCTACTTCAAAGTCTACCGGATTCATACGATCAACTCATCATCAATCTGACCAACAATATCACTAATGATGTGTTAGTCTTCAACAATGTTGCAGCCGCGATTCTTGAAGAGGAAAGTCGGCGCAAGAACAAGGAAGACAGGTTGGCAAGTTCGAAGCATGCAGAGGCTTTGCCGATGATGAGAGGAAGATCGACAGAGCGTGACTCCAGTGGGAGCCACAAGTATGGTAGATCCAAATCCAGAAGTAAGAAGAAGAATTTTTACTGCTATAAATGTGATGGTAAATGGCACTTCAAGAAAGATTGTACAAGTAAGAAGAGTGTCGAGAAAGATTCTCAAGGAAATGTTGCCAGTACCTCAGACGGTGGAGAAATACTATTCAGCGAAGCAGCAACTGTTGCGGAAGGCAGACAAATATTTTATGACACATGGATAATGGATTCAGGAGCGACGTGGCACATGACGTCTCGGAGAGAATGGTTCGACCAATATGAACCAGTCTCAGGAGGATCTGTATTCATGGGAAATGACCATGCCTTGGAAATCGCTGGAGTGGGAACCATCAAAATTAAAATGTTTGATGGTACTATTCACACCATACAGGAGGTACGACACGTGAAGGGTCTGACAAAGAATCTTTTGTCTTTGGGACAATTGGACGATATTGGGTGCAAGACCCGTATCGAAAATGGGATCATGAAGATTATGAAAGGCGCGCTTGTGGTATTGAAGGCAGAAAAGGCTTACAAGAATATGTATGTGCTTCTGGGGGAAACACACAAAGAGGCAGAACTAGCTGTTGCATCGACTAGTTCGGGAGAAAAATTAACATTGTTATGGCATAGGAAGCTCGGGCATATGTCAGAACGAGGGTTGAAGGTTCTCTCGGAACGGAAGCTGCTGCCGGGGCTTACAAAAGTGTCTCTACTCTTTTGTGAGCATTGTGTTACCAGTAAATAACATAGACTAAAGTTTGGCACATCTACAGCCAAAAGCAGCGGTATTCTGGAGCTGATTCATTCTGATGTTTGGCAAGCACCGGTTGTATCTCTAGGAGGAGCGAGATATTTTGTCTCGTTCATTGATGATTTCTCTAGAAGATGCTGGGTGTATCCTATTAAGAAGAAATCAGATGTTTTTCCAGTCTTCAAAGTGTTCAAAGCGCGAGTTGAGCTTGACTCTGAAAAGAAGATCAAGTGTTTGAGAACTGACAATGGAGGAGAATATACCAGTGATGAATTTGATGCATATTGTCAACAAGAGGGCATCAAAAGGCAATTCACAACGGCTTACACGCCTCAACAGAATGGAGTGGCGGAGCGGATGAATAGAACCCTGTTTGATAGAACAAGGGCTATGCTAAAGACTGCGGGTCTAGCCAAGTCATTTTGGGCAGAAGCAGTCAAGACCGCCAGTTATATTATCAATCGATCTCCATCAGTGGCGATTGATCTGAAGACTCCGATGGAGGTGTGGACAGGCAAGCCAGTGGATTATTCTCGGTTACATACATTTGGAAGTCCGGTATATGTTCTATACAATGAACAAGAAAGATCGAAGTTGGATTCTAAATCCAGAAAGTGCATCTTCTTGGGCTATGCTGATGGTGTTAAGGGGTATCGCTTGTGGGATCCCACTGCCCACAAACTGATTATCAGCAGGGATGTTATCTTCGAGGAAGATAAAGTGAAGGGAGACAAAGGCACACTGAATTTAGATACTACTACAATTCAGGTGGAAAATAAGATAGAAGAAGATCAAGTTTCTTCTGAGGTATTACCAGAGTACGATGAACAAGAACCAGATGAGTCAGAGGTTCTCAAAGCCAGGCAGTCTACTCGCGAGAGAAGACCACCTGTTTGGCTTTCAGATTATGATACTGAAAGTGTGATATCCCTGAAATGATTAATTGCAATTTGGTGCATTAATTAAGTTTGTATGATTAATTATGTGGTAATTAATTATGTGTTGGAATTATTATGCTGAAATGTTTAGTCACATGGTAGATGTGATCGGGTTGCATTTCCGGGTGCATGTTGGGCATGTTGGGAATTATGGTTGGAAGCATGATTTATTTGCCATGGGTAGCAATTAATTGGAAATCATGAGTTTAATTGATATTTGGTGCATTTTGGATTAATGCTTTTAAAAATATCACGTTGGGGTGTTTTATACACCATTGTAATTTATGGAATGCAATTGGTTTAATTAAACCACTAATACCACAATCCCACCCTTCCAACCATCACTCTTACTTTCCCCAAAAACCACCACCAAACCCTTTCTTTTCCCATTTTCGAGTTGGTGCTTAGGGTTGAAGGGAAAACCTTCAAAAAACTTGCTTTGTGGGATTTGGTGTGAGTTTTGGAGTCCCCAAGAGGTATGGATACCTCCCCATTGCTTTTATTGTGTTTAGATTGAGTTTGAAATGATTTTTGAAAGGTTTTCAAATGGGTTTGTGTTGGGTTATTGTGGTTTTGTTTGGGGGTTGGATTTATGGTTGTTTTAAGGTGTATTTTGGAGGTTTATGTTGTTATTTGTATTGTTGGTTTGATGGTTAAGTGTTGGAATGGGTTGGAATGGTTTTGAGGTGCAAAAATGGAAGTTTTTCGGGTAACAGAGGGTGGCGATCGATCGCCCATTCCAGGCGATCGATCGCGCCCAGGCAGTAGGCTTTTCAAGCGTTTGGCGATCGATCGCCACTCTTGGGCGATCGATCGGCGGGGCTGGCGATCGATCGCGCCAAGTGTGGCGATCGATCGCCGAAGGGTGAAAATTTTTGGTTCTCGGACAGTGTGGTTTGGCGATCGATCGCCGTGATGGGCGATCGATCGCGAAGGTCAAAATATTGTGTTTTTGGATTTTTTTGTAGGATTTTTGGTATCGGACTATTATTGGGTTCTAATATTGATTCGTGTGAATGTGTAGAACCATCCCAGGTGGCAACACAGTCAAGGCATTGAAGTCCTACCATATCCTACACTTTGGAAAGGTACGTAGTGGACGTACGGGCACCCAACGGTACATGTATCTTATATACTCATTGTTTATGCATTGTGGATGCGAGTATATATGTGGTATTGCATTGTGGATGCAAATACATGTTATGCATGATGTTTATAGATGCATATGATGATTATTGGTGCACTTCCCATGAGTCGTGGTCATCCCTTGATGATTTTAATGCTTGCCGCTATTTGTTTTGGTTTCGCTAAATGTGAAGCGAGGGGTGGGAGCGCCGCATGTCACATTTGAGCGTGGTTATCATATAGGGCGAGGAAAGGGTATTTGCCGCTCAATGAGAGGCGAGGGGTGGGAGTCCCGCATGTCCATTGAAGCGAGGTTATCCTATGCCGCCTATATGTAAATAAGCAAGGGGCATTAAAATACATTGTGATGGACAGACTAGGGATTGGTGATCAGTATTTGGTATTGATGAGCTGGTCTATGTCATGACATGTTTAGACCATTAAAAATAATCTATTGATTATACTCATGAGTTATGGTACAGGGACAACCAAACGGGAAGCGTTTGAAATGCATGGGGAAAACAAGAAGTGTTTTATTATAATTATGCATTTACGCTTTATCTTCATATTGTGTTGAATATGAATGATTATTATTGCTCATGTTTGGGGGTTGTCCTTGTAGGTACACGTTTGGCATGATAGAAGGGCTAGACGGGTTGAGATGGTGAGCTTGTTGAGGATGCTTTTGGGACTCGAAGGACGGGATTGCTTCCTATAGTGTCTACTCTAGGAGTAGCTTGAACTATAGTTAAACACATTCATTGGTTGGAATGTAATTAATCCTTTTTAGTAGTCCTTATTTTTGGCATGTAATGCTTAAGCTCATAAACTCAACACGTTCTTTTACACTCTGATTTTTTATGATAGCTCTATTATGCCTTGATTCCGCACTTAAGGATTAGGGTCCTTACAGAAAGCAATATTGCATACTGCTTGCTGACAGAGGATGGTGAGCCATCGAGTTTCCAGGAGGCTACTCGAAGTTCGGATATATCCCTATGGATGCAAGCTATGCAGGAAGAATTGGAGGCCTTGGACCGGAATAAAACTTGGGATCTTGTTTCACTACCACGAGGACGAAAAGCCATCGGTAACAGATGGGTCTATAAGATCAAACGTGATGGTAACAACCAAGTGGAAAGATATCGTGCAAGATTGGTGGTAAAAGGATATGCTCAGAAGGAAGGTATCGACTTCAATGAGATATTTTCTCCTATGGTCCGACTTACTACAGTCAGAGTAGTATTGGCGTTATGTGCGGTGTTTGACCTACATCTAGAGCAGCTAGATGTGAAAACGGCTTTTCTTCATGGAGATCTTGAAGAAGAAATTTATATGCTCCAACCAGAAGGTTTTGCTGAAATAGGCAAAGAGAACTTGGTTTGCAGGTTGAACAAATCTCTGTACGGTCTAAAACAGGCGCCGAGGTGTTGGTACAAGAGATTTGATTCCTATATCATGAGCCTTGGGTACAACAGGCTTAATGCAGATCCTTGTGCATATTACAAGAGATCTGGGAATGATGATTATATCATTTTGTTGTTGTACGTGGACGACATGTTGGTCGCAGGCCCCAACAAAGATCGAGTCCAAGAATTGAAGGCACAGTTGGCTAGGGAATTTGATATGAAGGACTTGGGACCAGCAAACAAGATTCTAGGGATGCAAGTTCACCGAGACAGAAGTAACAGAAAGATTTAACTTTCCCAGAAAAACTATTTGAAGAAAATCTTGCAACGCTTCAACATGCAAGATTGTAAGCCTATATCTACCCCTCTTCCTGTTAACTTCAAGTTATCCTCCGGTATGTGTCCTAGCAGTGAAGCGGAGAGGATGGAAATGTCTCGAGTACCGTATGCATCAGCG
Source organism: Haberlea rhodopensis (assembly GCA_907163345.1). Lineage (NCBI taxonomy): Eukaryota > Viridiplantae > Streptophyta > Magnoliopsida > Lamiales > Gesneriaceae > Haberlea > Haberlea rhodopensis. The sequence continues at coordinate 4,249,166 of CAJQUN010000052.1, forward strand.
GTGGAAAGTTTAATGTTCGCTATGATCTGTACAAGACCAGACATTGCACAAGCAGTGGGAGCAGTCAGTAGTACATGGCGAATCCTGGACGAGAGCATTGGAGTACTGTTAAGAGGATCCTTAGATACATTAAGGGTACCTCGGATGCTGCATTATGTTATGGAGGATCATATTTTACACTCAGGGGCTATGTAGATTCAGATTATGCAGGTGATCCGGATAAAAGAAAATCTATTACTGGTTATGTGTTTACACTTGCAGGAGGAGCAGTAAGCTGGGTTTCAAAACTGCAGACAGTTGTAACTTTATCTACAACGGAGGCAGAATATATGGCAGCTACTCAAGCTTGCAAGGAGACGATATGGACTCAAAGGCTATTGGAGGAGATTGGCCATAAACAAGAGAAAGTTCCTTTGTTTTGTGACAGTCAGAGTGCATTGCACATTGCAAGGAATCCAGCCTTTCATTCTAGGACTAAACACATTGGCGTTCAGTTTCACTTTGTACGAGAAGTAGTAGATGAAGGAAGTGTGGATATGCAGAAGATCCATACGAAGGAAAACCTAGCTGATATTCTGACAAAGCCGGTTAATACTGAGAAGTTTGAGTGGTGCAGATCCTCAAGTGGCCTAGCAAAAACGTAAGCAGCAGGGGATGACAAGATTGAAAGGATGTGTGGAGATGTGCTTGAGTCTCAATCAAATCTCCAAGTGGGAGAAATGTTGACTGGCTGTCCTCATTAATGAGGGCAGCTGGTGGTTGGCGGATGGGCAGCTGGCGGTTGGCGGATGTGCATTTAATGCACATCTTCAACCCTATAAATAGAGTTCATTTCATTCATTCTAATTCATTCCATTTCAGAGTGTTCTCTCATATCTCTACATTTGAGTGTGTATTCTATAATATTTGTGAGGTAGTTTTCTCCTTTGTTGTTCTCTTTGAAAGATAGAGAGAGGTTGTAACCCACAAAATATTATAGTGGAATCTTTTCATCTTGCCCGTGGTTTTTACCATAATAATTTTTAGGGGTTTTCCACGTAAATACTGGTGTCCATTTTATTCTTCATTTTCGCTATTTTCTATCCCATGTTGCCGCACCTGGGGCCAACAGTATGATCATGCAATTACCCAAATACTCCTAAATCTTTTATTAATCACAAATAGTATGCCAACATGCAAAATGACTGAAATATCCCTGAGACTTTTAATAATTTTAAATTATCTTAATATACTATATTCTTAAAATGTCTGTGATATCCTTAATAATATTGTCAATTACAATATCATCATATAACATAATATTTGTAATTACATATTTATCTTGTAATTTTATATAATATAAAGTTCAAAAAATTTACATAAAATTATATGTGCAAGTATCGCGTGCCAAAAATCGTTAGTATTTATAATAAAGGGGAATGTTATTCCCACTCCAAAAATTATTTCTCGCTCCACTTCTATTATTTACATCTTGACTTACAAATTTTACTCCTCTTTATTATTTAGACTAAATACATTATCATAATCACACTACAGTTTGTTTGATACGATGGATTTGAAATTACAAATTATATGTTGAGTATTTGAAAAATAGGATTTCAAAATGGAATTGGTATTTAATAAATTTAATTTAATTAAATGAAATCTCTACAAAATTGAAATGAGTTCATGGGATTTTGGTTACGGAGAAGATAAAAATTATTTTTAATATTAAATTTATATAATTTATTCATAAATTTTTAGTCTAGCTATTATTTTCTTAAAAATCTGTATTATTAATTCACATACTTTATTATATATTTTGAGAAAATATATTAATTAAAATATTTTTAGTTTAAACACTCTATGATGATTTTCATTATTTTAAAAACTACAAATCTAAATTATCAAACTTTGGCACCTCTTGACGAACTTAGTTTTTTTTTTATTAAAAAAAAACTATTCAATAAGAATATAGTTTTTTTTTTTTGCTATGTTTCAAAATATTTTTACTTCTATATTAATGGTATTAATAAGCAAGCAATGTATTTATAAAATAAGTAATATGATATCAAATAATACTATTTTGAAATGTCAAATACAATTCTTAAACAAACATTTATTTTTTTACCAAACGCCACATGAAATCCAAATCCAAATTAAAAAAAACTATTCAATAAGAATATAGTATTTTTTTTTTGCTATGTTTCAAAATATTTTTACTTCTATATTAATGGTATTAATAAGCAAGCAATGTATTTATAAAATAAGTAATATGATATCAAATAATACTATTTTGAAATGTCAAATACAATTCTTAAACAAACATTTATTTTTTTACCAAACGCCACATGAAATCCAAATCCAAATCTAAATCTAAATCCCATTTTTATTCAACGAAACGTGATGTGTTCAATTACAAAATTTTAGTTACAACTTACAAGGTTTTAAATTCTTCCCTTTTTTTCTCACTTGTTTTGATATCCTTTACAATGGAAAATAATCAAAGCATCCAAAATTTAGAGAGAGTTGATGAAGTAGATTAAATATTAAAAGTAACGATTTCATCATATATCGAAGAAACTGCTTGTGAAGTGGGGCGTGATAGGCCCATTTGCAAACCATGTCACCTTTTGACACCTCTATATCTTTATATGTTACAACAATATGTCATATTCATTTTGGGAAAATTACGGGCCGGTACTCTTTTCTGAAACTTAAACTATCTTAGTCCAGCGAAAAAAATATTAGTTGGTCTAAGTCCATTCTTCGTGGGAATGACAATAATAACCCCATGTGGTCCATGTGGTCCACACGGTCCATCTAACCTTTAATAAAATTGCATTATTAACCCAGGAAAATGTTTAAAGAGCAAAATTGCCTCTATATACTATTTATCATCTTCTTTATCCTAATATTCACCAAACAGTAGTATTTTATGAACATGAGATCCTTTAATTTCTGTCATCCCGGGATGAACCCAAGAGCATACTTTTGCAAAGGACTGACAGTTCATATGACGTTCTTCTAAATATATTTCAAAACCCGATTTGAAGATCATGTTAAAAATAAATAACAGGTTCATCATGCTTCCATATTGCAATAAAATTTTAACAAACTGAAATATACAATTTTGACATAACGGCACCGGGTGAGGTGGGTCGCAAAACCATAAGTCGAAAACTTACTGTCTCCATAATATTTTATGAATGGCCCCTCACCATCCAACCTCAGCTCTCATGCGAGGTTAATCTGCCAGTTATCCGACTCCTTCATAAATCGCACAGCACAACCCTAATTCGTTTCCTACCTTAGGACGTAAGGTATAATCAAGATATAAGAAAGATTTAAAGAAATCTGGGAGATATATGGGCAACATCCTTATTTTTATTCTGGAATACTTATAATATCTAATACATTAAAACGTCTCATTTGAGAGGAGACGATGATAAGTGTGATTTTTTCACTTAATTTGATATATGATTAGGGGTGTTTTGTAGTGATTCTTGGAAAATATTACTCTTTTTGGTATATATTTGTATATTTCAGGAATTCAGGTCCAAATGCATAAAAGTAGAGGAATTAAGCTTAAAATGATGAAAAGGGACCAAACCGAGCATACATGGAAAAGAAGGGACGAAAGTGCAAAATGTTGAAAATCAGACTCGCAATCGATCGGTATGACCATGCGATCGATCGCCGCAGACCAGTGCACATTCGTGATCGATCAATAAAGATCAGCGATCGATCGTCGATTTGGAAATTTTGAAAAATAAAATCAGAATAGTTTGGCGATCGATCAGCACATTGTCGCGATCGATCGCCAAACCCGAAAAACTCGAGATTTCTTTCCTTATCAAGCTATTTTGTGTCCAAAGAATGGAAGACTCCCCCAAGACAATATATAGAAGATTTCAGACGAAAATATGCACTTTTTGGCTCATATTAAACCCTACAAACTCAGACACCATCACTCTCCTTCATCCCCAACCATCCATACAACATAACCCTTGATGAGAAGACGCATCGGAAGAGACGGGACGACGGAGCAACGCAAGGAGTCAACGCCTCTCGTTATTTGCGTATTTCTAACTCTAGTTCTTTATTTTCATTAGATTTTAATGTTATGCATTGTTATTTGATGTCGATTGCTGGCTAGGTTTGTTATCAAGACTTAGGAGATCCTTTGTATGAACCTATGATTTAAATTGAATGTTTTGATTGATTCTTACATATTTAAGTGCATAGATCATTATTCTTCATGCTTTTAAGGGTTTGGCCATCCTTGAATGATAGTAAATTCGAGAGATAAAATTGTGATTCGATATAGTGATTTATGCCGTGGATTTCAGACTGATATCGAGAAATGAAGTCAAATACACGTGTGATAGCTATATATATCTAGTAATCGAATGCTAGAAGTTTTCATAGATCAACTTACAATATTAATTGTTCAATAAGGATACGGGAGTAGCTTATTGCAATGCTAGGATTAGATTGTTATAGCCGGACCAAGGTATAATAAGTGCTTTAGAAAAACTCGTCACCTTAGAATATGTGAATTCAATTATTAACTAATAGGCGAATTGTGGGGATTACATAGGTGAACCGAAAGTCTTGATAATTTTTTCTTTTGATTCTTATTCTTATTCATCACTGTTTGCTTGGGTTAATTATTGAGTTAATTTGTCACTTTAATTTGATAATCACTCTCACTTGTCGTAGACTAAATATAGTTAAACTAGTGGAGTTTGGTAATTATTTCCTAGTCCTCGTGGGATCGACAATCCGTACTTTTCATATCATTATACTAAAACTTGACACCGTGCACTTACGGTACACAATCGCTACACTGAAAAATATTGTTTAAAATAATAGCGATCAACGGACTTGTTTAGCATCTCATAAAGATAAGGCATAACTTAAGAACACATAAACTAAAACCCAAACAGAACAATATTACAAACGATTACAAAAGAAAGAAAAGAAAAGAAATATTACCAAGCTACGAAAGTTGAACAATTACAAAGCTTGGAGACTCTAATTTTTATTCCAGAAAACTATGGATAATTTTCGATGTCCTTAGCTTCCTGAATGAGTTCCTTTATATAGGCATAAATCCGGACATTCAAAGTTGAGTTAGAGATTTTCAAAGTCAGACAATCTACTCGCGAGAGGAGACCACTGGGTTGGCTTTCAGATTATGTTACTGAAAATATTGCATACTGCTTATTAACAGAAGATGGCAAGCCATCGAGTTTCTAGGAGGCTACTCAAAGCTCGGATGTATCCCTGAGGATGACAACAATGCCGGAAGAATTGGAAGCCTTAGATAAGAATAAAACTTGGGATGTTGTTACATTACCACAAGGATGGAAAGCCATCAATAATAGGTGGGTTTACAAGATCAAACATGATGTTAACAACAAAGTGGAGCGATATCGTGCAAAATTGGTGGTGAAAGGGATATACTCAGAAAGAATGTATCGACTTCAACGAGATATTTTCTCACATGGTCCGTTTTACAACAGTCAGAGTAGTATTGACATTATGTTTGGACAAGAGCATTAGAGTACGGTAAAGAGGATCAGTAGATATATTAAGGGTACCTCTCGTACTGCATTATGTTATGGAGGATCAGATTTTACACTCAATGGCTATGTAGATTTGGATTATGTTGGTGATCCAGATAAAAGAATATCTACTACTGGTTATGTGTTTACACTTTTAGAAGGAGTATTAAGATGGTTTCAAAACTACAAACGGTTCTGGTATCTACAACGAAGGCAGAATATATGACAACTACTCAGGCTTGCAAGGAGACAATATAGATTCAATGTTTATTGGATGAGCTTGGATACAAACTAGAGAAAATTCATTTGTTTTGTGACAGTCAGAGTACCTTGCATATTGTGAGGAATCCAACCTTTCATTCCATGTTAAACACTTTGGATTTCAATTTCACTTTGTGCGAGAGGTGGTAGAAGAAGGAAATGTGGATATGCAGAATGAGAACCTGGCAGATTTTCTGAAACCAGTAAATTCTGAGAAATTCGAGTGGTGTAGATCCTCAAGTGGCCTATCAGAAACGTAAGCAACAATGTACGTCAAGATTGAAAGTATGTGCGGAGATATGTGTGATTCTCAGTCAAATCTCCAAGTTGAAGAAATGCTGAAAAGTCAGATTGCAGGTCACATTTTTTTATTGTGGACGGTAGCTGAAATTGGCATAGTAGGTGTTGAAATGTGTGCAGGAGAAATTCACACATTGACTTGTCATTTTGCAGGCTTTGAGCTCCATATATAGAGCTCATTTGCACCATGTACAATCATCTTATTGAGCGAGTTTTCTCTCATTTCTATACTCATTATTTGAGTATTGTATTCTATAATAGTTTGATAGGTATTTTCTCCTATATTGAGTGTTAGTCTCTTTGAAAAATAGTTAGAGGTTGTAACCTATAAATATTATAGTGGAATCTTTTCATTTTACCCGTGGTTTTACCCTAATAATTTTAGGTGTTTTTCATGTAAATTATGGTGTCCATTTTATTCTTTATTTTTTATATTTGTATATCATATTGCCGGTCCTAGGACCAACATATATAACATGAATAAATCGTATCCCTGGTTGCATCTTTTTTTTTGTTCTATCTTAATCACTTTACTCATACATAGAAATATTAAGAACTAATCTTCATGTTTCCTAGTTGTTTTTCCTAAATTTTATCTAAAATAAACTTCATGGTTAATCTCATTTCTCCCTCTCGATCTATTCTTGATCCCTCTCAATTTATTGATTACACATTGTTTTACTTTTTCAAAGGATATTCATTTTCAATTTTACTCTATATTTTATTAATTATATCATAGGCCCACAAATAAATAATGAAACCCGCTTATGTTATTTGAATTAAGCACATGCAATTATAAGAAAACAATCAATTTTAAAAAAAATTGAATCAACAATAATTTTATCTCAATAAAACACCCTTTTACGACAGAACGTTAATTATATATTAAAATTGAATAAATCTAAGATTATTAATAAGTATTTATGTTGGGTTTTGTGAACTCGAATAATCTTGGTTTAGATGTTAACAAAACTTGTTATTATATTGCTAACAAATTTCATTATGTGTGAAGCTTATTGAAGATATTTTAAACTCGATGAAATGCAAAAAAGGCAACCTTGCTGAAATCCGAGCATCGCTGATTTTTCCATTAATATCTCATCGCTCGCACATCCAAATGACGTGCTTTCAAAGTGGTTGAAAAGCCAACTCGAAATGCTAAAAGTCGAATTTTACATCAGCAAAGTTAGTTTGAAGGTTAACAAGAAGAAAATTCACCTCGAATATGCTCGTTGGAACAACATCAGCAATGTTGGAGGACCTCTGGTATTTTGGGTATATCACCCAGTTTGGTTATAGAAACAGAGTAATCCAGTAGGTGTAATATAATAAGAAGATTTAAAAATATTCTCGAGAAGTCAAAAGCTGATCAGAGTTTAAAATGATGAAAAGGCATCTGGAAATTACTAGTTATGCTGCTGAAACATGGAATGTTTCAGCGGGCCCATAGTCTGGTATTTCGAGCAGCACTCTCTCATACGATGTCGAAATCATTGAGAAATGAATTTGCAGCTTTCTAAAGATAAACTCTTTTTAAAAAAAATAATTTTAGGCTTAAAAATGGAATGTTTTAGTAGGCACATAGTCTGTTTCGCGTAGTTTGATATTTCGAGCATCACACTTAAAGCTTTACGTCTCGTGGCTAAAGGTTTCACACAGGTTTCCTGCCTTTGATTATCACGTTTTCTCCCATCGTAAAGGCATCTACTGTGCGTGTTATTCTATCTCTCGTTATCATGCACAAATGGCCTCTTCATCAACTGGATGCGAAGAATGTAGTTTTAAACGGATTTCTAACATAAACAGTTTACATGGTGCAGCTCCATGGTTGTATTGATGCCCATTTTCGTAATCATGTATGTAGTTTGAAAATGGTTTTATATGGTCTGAAACAAGCTCCTCATGCTTGGTTTCAACATTTCAGTGACTTCCTCCAAGACTTTACTTGTAGTCGAACCGACAATTCCTTATTTATCTTTAGTTATGATGACTCATTACTCTATTTATTTTATGCAGATGATATTATTTTAACCGGTAATGACGCCACCCTTATTCGGAAATTCATCTATCGGATTCGCTACACCTTTGCCATTAAAGATCTTGGCACATTGGGCTACTTTCTTGGTTTAGATGCCGCATATACCTGATGGCGTATTCCTGAGTCAAGCCAAATATGCACATGATATACTTATTCGTGTCCAATTGTAAGAGAGCAAGCAAGTTTCGACACCCATGGTTGTCGGACAATATTTCGATGCCAGCGGTTCTCTCTTTGATGACCCCACTTTGTACCGTCTCTATTGGAGCACTTTATTATGACGAGATATCTCCTTTGCCATCAATCATGTAAGCCAGTTTATGCAGCCTCCCCCCGTTATTCATTTTTAAAGGTGTCAAGCGCATTTTGTGCTATGTTAAAGGCACTACATATTTTGGAATCTTCGGATGCTGACTAGGACACTTGTCAGGACACACTTCGCTCCATTTTTGGGTATTGCATTTTTCGTGGCTCTAATTTGGTGTCTTGGAGCTCATAGAAGAAACTGACAATGTCTCATTCGAGTTGTGAATCGGAAAGCTTCACTGTTGCACATTCGGCTGTCGACATTAAATGGCTCACGCATATACTTTCTGATCTTCGAGTTGCTAGCAATCATGTCCTATTCTTATATGTGGTAATAAGGGTGCGGTATTCATCAATGGCAATCATGTTTCTCACAAGCGCGCACAACATATTGAACTTGACTATCATTTCATTCATGAACTTCTCATGGCCGGGTGCCTCAATACTCAATATGTTCCTTCTCATCTCAATATTGTCGATAGCTTCTCGAAGAGCTTATTGTTGGGATATGCCCTAAGACATATCATTAGATGATTGTTTATGACATACAATGTAATATGATTTTATGAATGACAATTCATTATTATATATTATTCTTTTAACTGTGCAATATGAATTAATATATATGTTAATGTCCTTAGAATAATATTGTATTATTCTTAAAGATGTCCCTAGTCAAGTATTATCAGGAATAGGGATAATGATAATACGTAGAGACTAGTATGTGTTGATTGATGAATTGTTCATTGATATGAGATATCAAATCAATACATGGGTACATGTTAGAGAACGATGTACTGGACAGACCCACCATGAGAATGCAACATGGATAGTTATATGATTGTCATATGCAATTCTCATAGTGATAATAATGTATGTAATCCTTACGACTTGTGATCATCAGAGATCCCAACATAAGTAGTTATGTATCTTGATATTGTCAAACGTTACCCGTAACAGGGTATACTATAAAGGCGACTATTGGATACACTACGAATTATGTAGAGGGATGTTGACTGATCGAGATAGGATTTGTCCCTCCTATATAACAGGAGATGTGTTTGGCCCTTGATCAAATGAGAACTAAAATGCATGGCTATGCTCGAATGAGTCGATATGAGATATCGAGCTTATTCGTTTATTCTAGTTCTACTTGGGGATCAAGAAATAAAGATTGAATATACGAGTATGACTATTACATGACTCGTGTTCAATCTAAACACAAAGGACAAAGGGATTAAGTTACATGGTTAATATTATCACAAGTTCTAAAGGTTATGTCGAGTCATTGACATTCTTGTAATTTGGGTAGCCTCGATGTGTTGCTAGACACCGCTCCTTGCTTGCGACATAAAATGAGATTTTATGTCACTGCCAACATTACAAGATCCTATCGGGTCGCACAAAAGATTAAATCGAGAAGGGAAATTAAATTCATTGGATGAATTAATTAATTAAGAAGAGTCTTAATTAAAAGATTATGAAGATTTAATTAAATCATGGGTTTGGGCCCATGAGGCTTTAAGAAAGCCTTAAACCTTAATTAAATCTTATAATATAAATACAAGGTTATGATTAATTGTAAGACATACTTTATATCATCACAACCTACACCAAGAGACACACGGCCGCCTCCTCCACGCAAAGGATTGCTCTCGGCTTCTTCATAAGTCGTTGGGTATTCTTGTGCAATTTCCGGCCATTAATCGATTTGGAATCGAGTGTGTTTCTTGTTTCGGTTTAAGAACTTGTCTAGCAACTTGTTCTTAAACTATCCCTTCACCCGATTTGATCGTGTGGATACCGTTGAGGCAAAACTTGACAAGTTTTGCTAGTGACTCGAAGGAGACGGTGGAAGTGGTGCTGCTCCGAGGAATCTGTTCAAACACGCTACAAGGGTGAGACCTTCGTATATCCTTTATCCGATATGAATCCCTATGTATAGATCTGCGGTTTAGTAATCCAAAATTTTATTCCGCTGCGTTGTATGCTCTTAGGATTACTAACACTTATATCACCCATTGTCAACTTCTTCAATCCAAGTTCTGTGTTGGACCCAATCCATGCTTCGCTTGAGGGGCGATTTTGAGGATATTCCAGAATCTTCCCATATCAACATAGATTAATTTTGTATTGATTTGATTTTTGATAGGATTTAGTCAGTCGTATTATATCTTATAGATTGCATCATATATTGTACATTATCTCCTCATCGTACAATTATATATATATATATATGAAATTTATTGACCAACTAAAGTTTAAGATGAAATTAAAATTCCTCACTGATTCGAATTTAAGACATAATATATTAAATCTGAATATCTGAAATTGCAAATACTTAAATCCAAGAATGAAATAAATTAAAAGATTTATGATTTTAAATAAATGAAGAATGCTCTAAATATTTATGATCCGCAAATTTTGATATTTGTAGTACTACTATCTTGAAATAGTGGTCGATTAACCAAGGACTGTGAGGGTCATGCTGATGATAAAGATTTAAACTCTTGCCTCCTTCTAATAGATTTATACTATTGTGCAAAAATCTCAATAATCATTTTATCCGGTTTCAAAATTAAGTAAAGCCATTTATACAACAATTACTATGCATGTAAAAAACACCCATTATATTGGTTTGTTAAAAGTCTGCATGATTTTAGTTATTACACATATATTCTTAGTTTATATATTTTTTTCCAAGAAAAGTATACAATCTTCTATCCAAACTTGATCACAACTTATTAGGGGAATCCAAATATTTGAATTATTAAGCACTTCAATGTCAACTTTATATAACTCTCTCGCACAAGAGATTGCATAAAAGAGTAAGAATAATTGTACTTCTTTACCACCTTTAACATAATAATCACTCTAGTTTACAATTTATGAGAATAAATTTTTATTAGTTTTTTATTATTTTTTAAACAAAATCGACATTGAAATGACGGGGGGTTTGGCAGACCCCTACCTATTTATTCTAACAAAGCAAGTACAACAAGATGGGGGAACTAGGCCAAGATGTAAGACCCCGCTTACAATAAACAATATACTCCGGTAATACGAGGATTTAAAGAAAAAATTGACAATTAACTCAAAGTAATTTAGACCATCCAAATTACACAACAAATAAATAGATCATCAAACAATAATTCTCACCACTAACTGTAATTATTCCAATCAAATGACGCTGGATGATTACAGAACGACATACATGTTACAAATTCTATATAAAATGTTATAAACAAAGAAAACACTATGACTAGTGTACTAACTCAACTCGATCTTGCTAAGCCTCCGACACGGGGTGAGCATATCAATACACATGCAAACGACAAACACAAAAATATAACTTGTGCAATCAGAGTAATAATTGATCAGGAATTACTCCCTGAGTAATTCACAGTGCGTAGTAATACTCTTTACTACCAAACTTTCACTATGGTACCTTTTTTTTTTAACGAAAATGCACTTCAGTGGGCCCAAAACCTATTACCAGAAAATAGGTGTATTTTTACTCCTATACATGTACCTGTTTATAACGATACATCTTACCAATATGCCACGACCTCATATGCGTCTGTCCGTGACATAATATCTCACATAATCAAGACCACACTGATCGATGCCTTACAATCCCTGATACCAATGCTCAACAACAGCAACAACAATAATATACATCGACTCAATCGATTAATAACATTATATGTGTGTGTGTTTGTGTGTGTATATATATATATATATATATATTAATAATAATATAATGTTTCCCTCGCTTCGATATGACCGCGTCATGTACCATCGCTTCGACATAACAACATATATTATATTTCACGATTTGTCATAACAATGGCACAATATCATCACTATACCATATATACTATTTTAACAGTGGTATTATATCAATTCAATCTCACATCGCTTCGGCATGACAGCGGCATGTATCATCGCTTCGACACGACAACGACATTTATCATTGCTTCAACATGACAACGGTATTATTGTGGACTCAAGAGGTGACTCACATGTATGTAGCACTTTGTTCCTATCGGACTCAAGAGTTGACTCACATCACATGCAACACTTTGCTCCTTTCCACACTTATTCCTCAATGCTCAGACTCATACAAATCTCACTGATAAGTCTAACATATCAAATCAATATCAATTCCATAATAATCACAATATTTAGATCAATCTATGATCCAAATATCACATTAACACATCGCACGCTCCAGCGGCGACTCATATATTATAGCAATACATAGCTGCTTTAGTAGCGACCATTATATCATTTCAACACATCGCTCGTCCCCGAGGCGACCCAAACACAATAATAAGACATCGCTCGCACCCATGTCAACCCAAACACAATAATCAAACATCGTTCGCTCTCTAGCGGCGACCCAATACAATAATAACACATCGCACGTCCATACAGCGACCCAAACACAATATCACACATCGCTCGCTCTCTAGCGGCGACCCAATACATAATAACACATCGCTCACCCACACAGCGACCCAAACAAAATAATCATACATCACTCGCTATCTAGCGGAGACCCAAACATAATAACACATCGCTCGCCCACACAACGACCCAAACACATAATCACACATCGCTCGCTCTCTAGCGGCGACCCAATACAATAATAACACTCGTTCGTTCACACAGCGACGCAATACAAAATTATACATCATATTCAACACTACAACAAAAATATACTTATCTAAAGCTCGTACGTCACTACATACCAATTCAAACACCACAACAATATATTATTCGATCACCGCAATAATAATATATCTACGGATGTTCGTACGTCACTAGTACCTTATTGTCCAATAGCAAGAGCCATTTCTTGCCTTTGCCTTGAGATCCGAAGAATTATTCGCTACACACGATCAATAAATCACAATCAATTATGTGCACACAATCACATACTCAAGCACGTATTCAGCCTCCATATATCATCAAATCATGATGATTAATCACATAAAAAACTCGGGCAAAGTATACATCGACATCTCAACAACAAAATATTTTTCACAAAAAAAGAATTGGCCTCCCGATCATTAGTCCAAAATCTCGCCGATCGCCATCTACACAGTTTCCACATTAAGCCCACACATGCTCCCATTCGATCGCCGAGACCTCGCAATCGATCGTGAGACACCCAGCGATCGATCGGTTGCTACGCACGATCAATCGCCATAACTATTCATCGCCTTCAAGATTCTTCCTCTCGTCGCGATCGTCGCCCAAGCCCCGCTATCGATCGTGACCTGCGATTTTTAGAAAAGGTGAGTACTATCAATCAGTAAGTGCAAGTGTCTCAGTTGACCCCACACACAACTAAGGCAAATGAAGAACAATAGTTTGCCAATCTTCCAATCGAGCATTCAATATTTTTCCTTCCATGGTGTTTTCCAAACCCAAACTCATATCCAATACCACCAACACCCACAGTACTTCAAAAACTCCATTAAAACACATAAAACACTTAATACATCACAATAACAAAATCACTCAAAAACCCAAAACTCGAAACCATCTCAATCCATAACCAATCTTAACAAAAATAAAATCAAAACAAATACAATCGAGAGGGAAATAAGATTACCCAACTATTTGCTCGAAAATCCATCAGAATCGAGTCTCCAGCGATTTCTTCTTCAAAGAAGAATGGGGAAAGAAGGGAAAAGGGAAAAGGGAAAGGGGAAGAGAGAAGAAGGAGGAGTGAGGAGAGATGGTGAGCCGGAAAAATGATTGAACACCGAGTCCACTTGGTATATATAATACCAATGCCCCAAAAAAACCAAGTCTCCAATACTCACACCAAACTCTTAACGACAATACGCGTTCAATGATTAACTCATATTCGCTCAAAGATATCTCAAATCTTAATATCCCCAACTCAAAATCTCACTATCAATACGATTCCAAGGTTCAACACACCCACAAGAATAGGATCTTGAACCTTGAGTCCAACAAATTCAACACCAGAGAATAATCCCATAAAGTCTCAACTCATAATCACCACAATTAAAATGAACTAATGATTAGAATTAAAACTGAGATTACTGCAATTTATTTCTGGATATTGCATTTATCTCCCACTAAAAATAATTCGTCCTCGAAATTTGCATACACGTACTCCACGTACTAAACATATCACACAACTCAACTCAAATACACAACATCGATTCATGAATACATCATGAACGAAACACCAACTGCAAGGACATCGACCTCGCATCAAACTCTGGAATGTAGATATCCTCCCAAAACCAGCATTATCGTCTCAAATATGTTAACATACCTCGATGTTAACTAACCAAAAGTAGTCAGTTAACCTTAAAAACTGCTCTCTACCCGAATCATTTCTGATTCCAACATAGATATCACATTTATGACATCTCTACAATTTGATCTACGATGTAAAATAGACAACGCTTCAAAAGAAACCACCAGTATTCAGCAGTATACTCACACTAAACTCGGTTTTCGCCTCTCCAATTCCATCACCAATAGTGGAATCTTACTCATCAAAGAAAAAGTTGCACCATTTGCAACTCGAATCGGGCAACTCACGGCCATCGATCAACACAAGAACACATATTCACAGATGTCAACATGAGTGTGTTCCAAGAAATCATATAGTGGTCCCAATACATTGTTGACAACTCCACAAAGTCATACGATTCTACAGAGAACATATAAAGAACTCATTGCATTCTCACAACATGCGTGGACAACGATACCAAATGAATTCTAATCCTGGTCATCCATTGGTTACCCTTAGAATCAACAATTCTAATACAAGGATAACTATCGAATTAAATTAACAACGAACTTCCTTAACCCAAAATACGACAACCTATTCTCAGAAGAGAGTAAACAAAAACCTCACAATTTATTCATCAGAATAAATCGTCCCATCAATATCACCAATCTCAAGGGTAATACAATCATTTATATATATATATATATATATATATATATATATATATATATATATATATATATATATATATATATATATGCCTCAACGCCAATTACACCACATGCATATCCAATGCAAAACTTGACATGTAGTATTTCCAAGAATACCCACACGCCTCAGACACGACTATCAATCACTCACTTATTCTCACATCGTAGAGAATAATGATTGACAAACTACCGGTTAATGGTGTGAATCCAACATCGACACCACACGCACAAACTCACTGAATCTTCCCAAGATTCTAGACAGGTATCCCACTACCTCTTTCCTCACATGAAAACATCATGCATATACAAATCTCCAAACTCGAACCCTCGTTCGATCAATCCAACTACATTTCTACCGAAATGCATCCCTAAACCAATTATATGCATAATTAACTTATGATAGTGCACCAATGCCACTATCACAACTCACAAATCCGTATATGCGACATATACAAACTCCAACGATGACCCGTACTAACATAATAGTACTCAAACTGTGACTCCAGTTCATAATCGCATCATTAGTGCATTTATCATTGTTCATTAGTGCACTTTCATATCATCTAGGGATTCTCATACATGATTCTTTATGATAACATGTCTTCCATAAAAAATTTGAACAGAATCCCTCTCAATTCTCGACAGTACTCCATTCGTATCAGTGTACACTCATTATTGCACTAACAACATATTCTCAATTCATCATGCAATATTTACTCTCATTTAAATTACATTCAATGCTCTAATGAAAAGAAACATCAAGCACAACTATACAAACAACTATACATGCCAAAATGCTCACAGACGGGCATTGAACAAATGATTGTATATCTATTTGTGTGAAAGGCATTACTCTATACCAACACTGGTACCTCGTTCCCGGAGCATCCTCACACACCGGCCCGAACTCATTTCCCCAACATGTCCACTTGTTTCAACAGAAACAACCTCTACACGTGTGAGCATACCAACAACATAATCTCAATATTCTCATATACACAATTAATAATTTACAGAATATAATGCTGTAATTTAAACAAATACTCACTGAGTATACCACAACCATGTGACAAGTCCCAAGCGGTTCCTGTTCTTACAATATCTAGAATCATCAACTCCAAATTCAGTTAAATCATCAACAATTATTTACTGTACACGCATTAAATATTAGCTCTATTGTCATCAGCAATTTATCACCACAATAATTACTGAAAATACTTATATTTCAATTATCAAGTAATCACACAATCTCATCATAATATATTCTCCTCATGTCACATCGATCGCTCAATAGCGGTGGCACCATTACCCATCGCCCGCTCAATAGCGACGACATCATAATTCATAACCAACACACGCTCAATAGCGGCATCACAATAGTTCATCATGCACCATAATATCATGTAATGACTCTATCGTAATTCGTCTCGTACAATAATATTTAGAATTCTAACCTAAATTCTCAATTCATTGATTTTATCACATGGCCCATTTCCATAATTTTATGAATCATAATTCATAATTAATAATATGTATACCTGCTAGTACGTCACTACGTACCTTAAAGTGACAATGTGATTAATCATCCTTGATCTCTGGAGGTTCATGAAGTATCTATATTGAATGTCAATTCAATGTTAATCAAGCAATACTTCCAACAACGTCATCATTTACCTACTAAATTCGTCATGCATCATATCGTGACCAATCACAATTACTGAACTATGTATACTACTCGATGCCTTCAATTTTATTCCATGTTTATTGAGTTATCAAATAGAGCATTAGACACAAGAGATTCATCAAAAACTACATGAATCTCTTATGTCTGATACCACTTGTTAGGATCTGACGGGAGTGTTTAGAGGGGGGTGAATGAACACTCCTCTAAAAATTAATTCTTATTGATTTCATTCAGGTTAGTAAATGAAATATGTTTCTTAACCAATACTTAAGTAGAACAGACCACTGAAATGAAAGTGCGGAAACAGTATGTTCTTAGCTAGTAAGAACGGTTGATGGCCATGAAATGCAAGATAGTGCGAAATGTAAGTAGACGAGATATGTTTCTGGAAGTTCGAAGGCAAATCCTTCTACGTTGTTTAGAATTATTGCATATGGACTTGTCAGGATCGATCGGGGTGGGTGGCCAGTCCACATCGAGTTCAACTAACTTGAGCTCCAATAGCTCGTGTTCTTGAACTAATTGCACCGAGAGATTATATCGAGTTCGGTTATAAAACCGAGCTCAATATAACCTGCTCTAAAATCGATTAACCATTTGAAAGACATTTTAAAGATATGCAAATAAAGTAAATAAACAAGCATTTGTTTATGGAAGTTCGAAGGTGGTGTAATCCTTCTACGTCTCCCCTTCTTCCACCTCATGGAAGGATTCCACTAGAAGACTTTGATTTATACAATGCCGTTGTACAAACCCGATCCAGTTGGGAATGCCTATCCAACTAGAACTCCTAGCAACTCAACTATGTATGTTCTTTCATGAATCATCAACCGTTACAATGATATTCACTCATCTATTAAGCTCTCAAGTACAATGAATAGAGTGAATATATATGGCACAAATGATCTCTAACTAGATCTGATATAGCAAGGTAAGTGGTGCCTAAAATCCGGGCTTGCTCTCTTTCAAGCTGTTCTCTTCTTGTAAGCTGTCCATTTTGAATCCCAACTGGGTTTGCTTTGATCTTGCTTGGATTGATCTTCAATCACCTTATTTGAGCTTCCAAGACTTGTATATATAGTCCCAAATAATGATATATACGTTGGACACAAAAATATGCCCGTTGGAAAAGGTTCTGCACCATTCCCGAACTTGAAATGGTCATATTCTGATTTCTAGGCTCTTTGTCTTTTGGACCGGACTGGCCGGATTAGTCTTGTACAAATCAGTCTAGTCGGATCAGCTTGGACAGATCAGTTTGGCCGGATCAGCTTGGGCAGATCAGTCTGGCCGGATCAGTATAGGCATATCAGTCTGGCCGGATCAGTCTGGACAATCAGCTTGATACGAAACAGATTGATAAACTTGCTCTTCCGATCTGTTGCTTGTAGATCTTGATTCTTTAATTTCTGGGTAAAGTGTTCTACATAAAAGTTGTATCCCTTTCTCTTAGCTTTTCATAGAATCAAGAATCGCTCAATTTCAAGTTTGTATGAGAGAGTTATGCTCAAAATACGAGGCGATGGTTCTGCTGTATGTTTGCTGGATGCAGCAACACATGTCTTGACTTGCAGAAGCTTTTTTGCCATCTTAACGTCCGGTTCAGTCTTTGACTTTCAAAGATGACTTGTAGATCTTTGTCTTAGCTTTCCAACCATATCGAATCATCTCATTCCGATAAGCGAGCTAAGAGTTATGCCCAACAGACTGACAGTCGCTTGCTGTAACAGCTTGCTGTTTCTTCGCGGTACAGCTCGATCTTCTTACAGGTGTATTTCTCCTTGATAACATTCGAACTAGCCAATCTGTTGTGAAATATGACTTTTAGTATTTTGAGTTGGAAGTTCAACCTCTTTGGAAGCACGCCATTTTGATATTCGAGTTATGAGATATGATCGAAACAATCCGCTCTGCCAGGACTTCAGTCTTGGTCCAACTTGATAATTTCAAGCTACTTCTTTGTAATTCATCAAGCTCTGATCTATGAACTGCACACTTGATGAAATATGTTAGCAACCAATAACAAGTTTTGTTAACATCAAAACCAGGATTATTCGGGTTCCTAAAACCCAACAATCTCCCCCTTTTTTTATGATCACAAAACTCAGATAAAAATATGAACATTAAAGCACAATGTTGTATAACAAGAAATAATATTTTTTAAAATAACATATTTCTCCCCCTTTTATGTGAATAAAAAAGGAAAACAAATAAAATTTACTCCCTCATAAGGATTGAGATTAAACTCTCCCCCTTAACGTTAGAATGTTTGAAAATTTGAGCAAGTGAGGGGCAAATGGGGTAGTGTGATATCCCCGAAATGATTATGTGATTTTAATCATTTATTTAAATTATGATGAATTTGGTGTTAATTCATGGGGTTGAATTAATATTATTGGGGAGATACATTTCAGGGTGCATGCGATATATGTTGGGATTTTGGGGGTTGTGGCAAGTTTATTTGGGGTGTGTGTTATTTGTTTTGGTAAAGCATGTTTAAATGGGAATTGAAGTATTTTATTGAGAAAATACTATAAATATCATGTGAGGATATTTTAATACATCGTGATAAATACCGGGACCAAAACATAACACATCATGCCACCCAACACCCAACCACCCCCCCCCCCCCCCCCAACCCATACCAATCAACTGTACAAAGGCTGATTAATCACCCCACTTGACACAATCATTCAGCCTTCTCCTCCATTTCCAAATCTCGAGCTTTCTCTCCCAAATAACCTCCAGCACCTGCTAAGCAAAATCGTGAGGAGCCTTGCCTTTTTCATTCCTTGGAAGCCTCTCAAAAATCGGAGCAAAGTAGGGTGAGAAACCATGCCTTGTTTTTGATGTAAACTTGTTTAAGTTCTTGCTTTTAAGTAGTGTGAAAATGACATGTTAGCTTAGGTTTCTTAGAACCTTCGATTTAAATGCTTACATGGTGTTATTATGAAGCTCTCAGTATTTTTCCTTGAGCATGTTACATGTTTTATGTTAAGGATTTAAGCATGTGAAAAAGGGTGTTCGAAAATCTGGGTAGATAATTGCCCTATTTTTCTGGAAAAAATGTGGAATGAGAGTGATATTGAGAAGGTGATATCATTCATGTTAGATGAGTTTTTGGTAAACCTTTGATGTGAATACATACATGGTAGTTTGGTGAAATTACCAGCATATTTGTTTGAGCATGAACTACGAATTATGTGGTAGTTTTAGTGTTGTGAAGATGTATGCTCGAAAATTCTGGGCAAGGTCCTTATGCCCTGTTTTTCCAGAATCTTGGTTAAGTACTTGTGTAAATGGACGACGTTTATGCATGTGGATTTATATTTGCAGTGTAAATTTGATATAAATACACTCAGGGTAGTGTATTGTAGCTGCTAGCATAATTGTTTAAGCATGTGGTGTATTTTATATGCTAGTTTTCAGGGTATGAAAATAGGTGTTCGAGAATTCTGGAAGGGTGTTTCTCGAACAGAGCATCTCGATCGATCGAAATTTAATCTCGATCGGTCGAGCGAGGCAGAACCTTGGCTTTGAAAGAAGGCGTCTTCTCGATCGATCGAGAAGAGGGGCCGATCGATCGAGAGACCCAGAATGTTGAAAAATTTAAATTGTTATATTTTGTTTAAATTTTGATATTGGATTGTAATGAGACACCTAATATTGTGTTGTACACTGGTGTAGAGCCTTCACAGACAGCTACACAGCGCAGGGGATAGAGTCCCACAACACACTACATTTTGGAAAGGTACGTAAGCGACGTACGGGCATCCCAACAGTAACATGTACTTTATGTTTGTCTATTTGACACATGATGAATGCAATGTGATGCATTAATACATGTTATTATGCATTGTTGTTGCATATTATGCATTGTTGTTGCATATTGTAATGTGGAATAAAGAGGTGTATTCCACGAGTCAAGAGAGATCACAGTGTAGGTTTTAATGCTTATGCTTGTTATGTAGTAATGAAGCGGGGAAGATGGTACCGCTCATTATGAGATTATGTACTAATGAAGCGGGGAAGATGGTACCGCTCATTATGAGATTATGTAGTAATGAAGCGGGGAAGATGGTACCGCTCATTATGAGATTATGTAGTAATGAAGCGGGGAAGATGGTACCGCTCATTATGAGATTGTGTAGTAATGAAGCGGGGAAGATGGTACCGCTCATTATGAGATGTTGAAGCAAGAAGCATTAAAATAACTGTTGATATATGACTCAAAAACTGTGTAAAGAAAGATGTGATATGTCATGACATTATTAAAGGATCCATAATTTCATATAATGTGTTTATTATGAGTTATGGTACAGGGACAACCAATGGGCGTTGTAAATGCTTGGAAATACAGGAAGTGCTTTGTATTTATGATTTGTGCATTTACGCTTTACATTCATATTATGTTAAATATGAATCACGGTATGCTCATGTGTTGGGGGTTGTCTTTGTAGGTGCATTTGATACAGAGAACAGGAGTCGGGGTTGACATGATGAGCTTAAAGGAGTGCTAAAGGGGTTAGCAGGAGAGAGAAACTCTTCTGTATAGTTTTTGCGAGGGTAGTGTAAAACTATGGAGTTTAGTACCCTCTGGTTAGGAATATGTATGATTCCTTTTTGAAAACTTTTGGTACTGTAATCTCTATAAGCTCAGGTTTTCAACACGATTCAATACTCTGATTTATACATATGAATGTTTAGTTCTTTTAATTGCACCTAATAATATGTTTGAGATAAAGGGTTCTCACATTTAGTGGTATCAGAGAGTGGTTAGATAACCAGGGAAGAGTGAAGGGTAGCCTTTAGAGACAAGTTGGCTAGGTATTCATTGTTGGGCATGTTATGCTGTGATGCATATTGTTGTATAAGTGTTATACTAACATGCTTTTGAATATGATACTCTTGTTATCTAACGGCTTATATTATGAACTGCTTTTGGTATTGTTGTTAACTCTTGTGTTGCAGCATGGCGGCTATTAACCCGGAGAACCTCAATGAGGAGGTAGGGGATATGGGCAGTATGAACGCTAGTATTGCTCAGACGAATCCGTTACCGCCACCTGCTGTAGGCTTGGAGCCTATTGCACAGATACTGCTACCAGGGGAGATAAGTCTGACCCAGTTCTTGAGCTATCATCCACCACTATTTGAAGGGACTGAGACTGGGGAAGCAGCCGAGGAATGGCTTGAGAGACTGGAACAGATATTCGTATCGGCACCCTGTGCACGGACTGCCTGGCTGAGGTTGGCAGAGTTCCAGTTAGCGAAGAAGTCTTCCATGTGGTGGAAGACAACAGTCATGGAGTTGAGAGCTCAGGGTATGACGGTTGATTGGACTGTATTCAGGACCCGGTTCCTTAACCGGTACTTTTCTGCAGCTGCCAGACAATTGAAGGAAGATGAGTTCAATAGTTTGAAGCAGGGCAGCCTGTCAGTGTCAGACTACGCTATGCAGTATTCCTCACTACTGAGGTATGTACCTCATATTGCTGTCAGCAGTCATGCCAAGATGAGGAACTTTCTGAAGGGACTGAGGCCAGAGCTATTTGATTGGGTTGTCTCCAACAACCCCAGCTCATTTGATGACGCCCTGACACGGGCAGAATTGGCAGAGATTGCAGTGGGCGCGTACCAGGACATTGTACCCCCTTTCGTACCACCACAGAGGCCTGTTGCTGATAGTATGAGGCCACGAGGGGATCAGTTCAAGGCTCGTGGGGCCTCACCATCTTCCAGATTTGGTGGGAAGAAGTCTCAGGGTCAGAAACAAAACAATCGGGGACCCACACAGTGGAGCAAGGCAGGGGGAAGCAGGTGTGACCATTGTGGAGGATGGCACTTGTCACGTGACTGTCAGGGTTGTTATATTTGTGGCAAGGTGGGTCACTTGGCTTGAGGTTGCCCAAATCGGAGAGCACCACAGAGACAGGCAGACTCTGGGCCTAATAGGCCAAGGTTCGATGCCGGGAGGGCACCACAGAGACAGCAGTTTGCACCCCGACCACAGGGAGGTCAGGCGACAGGACCGCCGCAGGGTCAGGTGTATGCACTGACTAGGGAGCAGGCTGAGGCAGCCCCGGAGGAGGTCATTGCTGGTACGTTCCATTTACTTACGTACCCTGCACTTATATTGATAGATACAGGTGCTTCCCATTCCTTTGTATCTGCTGCTTTTGTGGAGAGACACTGCTTGTGCTCGTCTCTGTTACCCACGCCTCTCATGGTCTCGACACCCACGGGGAAGCATGTGACTGCTGACCGACAGTTATCTGATTGCCTCATTTATTTTGAGGGCAATGATCTGAGGGCCGATCTGATTCAGTTAGAGATGGCAGATTTTGACTGCATTATCGGCATTGACGTGTTGAGCAGATACCGAGCTGTGGTAGACTGTCAACAGAGGATTGTTCGTTTTCTATCTGATCAGGGGTTCCAGTGGACTTTTTATGGGGACGACTCTCGTCCAAAGATTCCAGTAATCTCAGTGGTTAAGATGTCGCGATTATTGGAACTCGGCCACACGGGCTACCTTATTTATGCCGTGGATGCATCAGAAGGGAAGGAAGTGAGAGCCGAGGACATTCCGGTCGTGGCGGAGTTCATTGAAGTGTTCGCAGATGAGATTCCGGGGTTTCCGCCTGTCAGGGATGTTGAGTTTGCCATTAAGCTGCTGCCAGGGACTTCTGCTATTTCCCGTGCTCCTTATAGGATGGCACCGGCAGAGCTGAGGGAGCTGAAGGTACAGTTACAGGAGCTCCTCGACAAGGGATACATTCGTCCTAGTGTATCGCCTTGGGGTGCACCAGTCTTGTTCGTGAAAAAGAAGGATGGTTAAATGCGTCTGTGCATTGACTACAGGCAATTGAACAAGGCCACAGTGAAGAACAGGTATCCACTTCCGAGGATTGATGATCTGTTCGACCAGCTTCAGGGTACAGAGGTGTACTCAAAGATAGACTTGAGGTCAGGCTATCACCAGGTGCGGGTTAGAGCTGGCCATGTCCAAAAGACGGCTTTTAGAACTCGGTATGGACACTATGAGTTCTTGGTGATGCCTTTCGGTGTGACAAATGCACCTGCAGTCTTTATGAGCTTGATGAACAGAGTATTTCAGGAGTACCTCGATCAGTTTGTGATCGTATTCATTGATGACATCCTTGTCTATTCAAGGAGTGAGGAGGATCATGCCGATCATCTGAGGATAGTACTCCAGATCCTCAGAAATCATCAGTTGTACGGCAAACTCAGCAAGTGTGAGTTTTGGCTGAGCAGTGTAGCATTCTTGGGCCATATCATATCACGAGAGGGGATATCAGTAGACCCGAGGAAGATATAGGCAGTTATGGATTGGTCTGCCCCTACTTCAGTCAGTGAGATTTGAAGTTTTCTTGGTCTGGCCGGCTATTATCGACGTTTCGTCGAGGGTTTCTCAAAGATCGCCAAGCCACTTACACAGCTGACTCAGAAGGGAGTCCCATTTTGTTGGTCAGAGGCTTGTGAGCAGAGTTTCCGGGAATTAAAGCATAGACTGACTACTGCACCAGTCCTAGTGATTCCCAGGGAGAACAAATGATTTGTTCTTTATACTGACGCATCGCTACAGGGCCTAGGATGCGTACTGATGCAGGACAGACATGTAGTAGCTTATGCTTCTAGACAGTTGAAGCCACATGAGACGAGGTATCCAGTCCACGATTTGGAGTTAGCGGCTATAGTGTTTGCCTTGAAGATATGTCGACACTACTTATATGGTACCTCTTTTACCATCTTCACTGATCACAAGAGCCTGAAATTTTTGTTTGCACAGGCTGAGCTGAATATGAGGCAGAGGAGATGGATGGACCTGCTGAAGGACTACGACTGTGAAATCGAATACCACCCGGGGAAAGCAAACTTGACAACCGACGCTTTGAGTAGGAAGGTGAGGAACACAGCAGAGGATGCCATGTGTCTATCAGCTATGTTGGGCTCCTACTGCCATTTGGATTTGATTATGATGTGTCTGCTTCACCGGTACAGGTTTTGACCTTGTTAGCTGAGCCTGTTATTTATGATTACATCAGGAAGGCTCAGGGGACCGATGCAGAGGTTCAGAGATGGATGTCAGTGGTTCATTCAGGTCAGCCATCGAGATTCAGAGTGGCTGAGGACGGTTCTCTGAGACTTGGCGACAGATGGGTGGTTCCAGATGCACCCGAGTTGCGACAGGGTATATTACAGCGAGCTCATTGCAGCAGGATGAGTATCCACCCGGGCGGGAAGAAGATGTATAAGGATTTACGCAGCCAGTTTTGGTGGAGGCGTATGAAACAAGATGTCACCTCATTCGTCAAAAGATGTTTGATCTGTCAGCATGTGAAGGCTGAGAGGCAGAGGCCTGGAGGTGAGCTAAGGAGTTTGGAGATACCCGAGTGGAAGTGGCAGCACGTGTCTATGGATTTCGTGACCCACTTACCGATGACTGTTTCGGGTTTTGATGCCATATGGGTAGTCATCGACAGATTGACTAAGAGTGCTCATTTCATTCCCAACTGTATGACCCTCACATACCTAAGGATGGCTCAGTTATATATCAGAGATGTGGTGAGACTGCACGGGATCCCAGTTTTGATTGTGTCTGATCGAGATCCGCGGTTTACATCTCACTTCTAGGAGGGTCTTCAGTCAGCTCTAGGCACAGAGTTAAGGTTAAGCACAACCTATCATCCCCAGACGGACGGACAGACCGAGCGTATGATACAGACGCTCGAAGATATGTTGAGGGCTTGTGTGCTGGAGTTCGACACTTCTTGGCAGGACTCAGTAGCCTTGGTGGAATTTTCATATAATAACAGTTACCAGGCTAGCATACAGATAGCTCCATTTGAAGCCCTATTAGGCAGGCGTTGCAGGTCGCCTTTGTGTTGGGATGATGTGGACCGTAAAACGGTCGGAGGACCAGAGTTGGTCCAGGATATGGAAGAAAAGGTAAAGGTTATCAGGAGAAAGATGAAGGCAGCTCAGGACAGACAGACAGCGTATGCCAATTAGCGGCGTAGTCCGTTGGAGTTTCAGTTAGGCGACAGAGTCTTTCTGAAGATCTCACCTTTCAGAGGTGTAGTACGGTTTGGTATGCGGGGGAAGTTGTCCCCGAGATATGTGGGGCCGTATGAGATCTTACAGTGTGTTGGTACTCAGGCGTACCGTTTGGCTTTACCGCCCTCTCTGTCTGGTATTCACGATGTATTTCATGTGTCTATGCTGAGGAAGTATGAGCCGGATCCTTCACATGTGTTGCAGCCTTCAGAGGTTCAGTTAGGGTCCGATGTTTCTTATGTGGAGCGGCCTATCAGGATACTGGATAGGGCAGACCGCAGACTTCGGAACAAGGTTATTCCTATGATCAAGGTTCAGTGGGATCGTAGGGGTGTCGAGGAGGCCACGTGGGAGACAGAGCGACACATGGTGCAGCACTATCCAGAACTGTTTTTTGGTATGTGATTTATGTTTTATTTTAAATTGGGTAAGTGCATGCTGATTTCGAGGGCGAAATCTTATGAGTAGGGGAGTATTGTGATATCCCCGAAATGATTATGTGATTTTAATCATTTATTTAAATTATGATGAATTTGGTGTTAATTCATGGGGTTGAATTAATATTATTGGGGAGATACATTTCAGGGTGCATGCGATATATGTTGGGATTTTGGGGGTTGTGGCAAGTTTATTTGGGGTGTGTGTTATTTGTTTTGGTAAAGCATGTTTAAATGGGATTGAAGTATTTTATTGAGAAAATACTATAAATATCATGTGAGGATATTTTAATACATCGTGCTAAATACCGGGACCAAAACATAACACATCATGCCACCCAACACCCAACCACCCCCCCAACCCATACCAATCAACTGTGCAAAGGCTGATTAATCACCCCACTTGGCACAATCATTCAACCTTCTCCTCCATTTCCAAATCTCGAGCTTTCTCTCCCAAATAACCTACAGCACCTGCTAAGCAAAATCGTGAGGAGCCTTGCCTTTTTCATTCCTTGGAAGCCTCTCAAAAATCGGAGCAAAGTAGGGTGAGAAACCATGCCTTGTTTTTGATGTAAACTTGTTTAAGTTCTTGCTTTTAAGTAGTGTGAAAATGGCATGTTAGCTTAGGTTTCTTAGAACCTTCGATTTAAATGCTTACATGGTGTTATTATGAAGCTCTCAGTATTTTTCCTTGAGCATGTTACATGTTTTATGTTAAGGATTTAAGCATGTGAAAAAAGGTGTTCGAAAATCTGGGTAGATAATTGCCCTGTTTTTCTGGAAAAAATGTGGAATGGGAGTGATATTGAGAAGGTGATATCATGCATGTTAGATGGGTTTTTGGTAAACCTTTGATGTGAATACATACATGGTAGTTTGGTGAAATTACCAGCATATTTGTTTGAGCATGAACTACGAATTATGTGGTAGTTTTAGTGTTGTGAAGATGTATGCTCGAAAATTCTGGGCAAGGTCCTTATGCCCTGTTTTTCTGGAATCTTGGTTAAGTACTTGTGTAAATGGACGACGTTTATGCATGTGGATTTATATTTGCGGTTTAAATTTGATATGAATACACTCAGGGTAGTGTATTGTAGCTGCTAGCATAATTGTTTAAGCATGTGGTGTATTTTATATGCTAGTTTTCAGGGTATGAAAATAGGTGTTCGAGAATGCTGGAAGGGTGTTTCTCGAACAGAGCATCTCGATCGATCGAAATTTAATCTCGATCGATCGAGCGAGGCAGAACCTTGGCTTTGAAAGAAGGCGTCTTCTCGATCGATCGAGAAGAGGGGCCGATCGATCGAGAGACCCAGAATGTTGAAAAATTTAAATTGTTATATTTTGTTTAAATTTTGATATTGGATTGTAATGAGACACCTAATATTGTATTGTACACTGCTGTAGAGCCTTCACAGACAGCTACACAGCGCAGGGGATAGAGTCCCACAACACACTACATTTTGGAAAGGTACGCAAGCGACGTACGGGCATCCCAACGGTAACATGTACTTTATGTTTGTCTATTTGACACATGATGAATGCAAGGTGATGCATTAAGAGTATGATACATGTTATTATGCATTGTTGTTGCATATTATAATGTGGAATAAAGAGGTGTATTCCACGAGTCAAGAGAGATCACAGTGTAGGTTTTAATGCTTATGCTTGTTATGTAGTAATGAAGCGGGGAAGATGGTACCGCTCATTATGAGATTATGTACTAATGAAGCGGGGAAGATGGTACCGCTCATTATGAGATTATGTAGTAATGAAGCGGGGAAGATGGTACCGCTCATTATGAGATTATGTAGTAATGAAGCGGGGAAGATGGTACCACTCATTATGAGATTGTGTAGTAATGAAGCGGGGAAGATGGTACCGCTCATTATGAGATGTTGAAGCAAGAAGCATTAAAATAACTGTTGATATATGACTCAAAAACTGTGTAAAGAAAGAGGTGATATGTCATGACATTATTAAAGGGTCCATAATTTCATAATGTGTTTATTATGAGTTATGGTACAGGGACAACCAATGGGCGTTGTAAATGCTTGGAAATACAGGAAGTGCTTTGTATTTATGATTTGTGCATTTACGCTTTACATTCATATTATGTTAAATATGAATCACGGTATGCTCATGTGTTGGGGGTTGTCTTTGTAGGTGCATTTGATACAGAGAACAGGAGTCGGGGTTGACATGATGAGCTTAAAGGAGTGCTAAAGGGGTTAGCAGGAGAGAGAAACTCTTCTGTATAGTTTTTGCGAGGGTAGTGTAAAACTATGGAGTTTAGTACCCTCTGGTTAGGAATATGTATGATTCCTTTTTTAAAACTTTTGGTACTGTAATCTCTATAAGCTCAGGTTTTCAACACGATTCAATAATCTGATTTATACATATGAATGTTTAGTTCTTTTAATTCACCTAATAATATGTTTGAGATAACGGGGTCTCACAGGTAGGCTAAAACAAATTAAAAAAATGTAATGCACATTAAATTTTGAACAAAAATAACCACTTTTGATGATGGATGAAGCATACTTGGCAACAAATTTGAATTTGTTTTGACAAAACTCAACAATGTCCATTTCATCTTTCTGCGGTGGCAGCACACTTAGTCCAACTTGAACTAATAAATTGCTTTTCCTCGAGCAAGTTTGGGCTGCAAGACCTATACTGCTGCGATCTATACGAGTCTAGTTTTCAACGCAAAGAGCGGTTTGTCATTTGGACATCCAAGCAAGAATTTATGCCTATTTTCCCAAAGTCGCTGCAAGCTGCCAGAAAAACTAAAATGGTTCGAAAATTGTTAGATAAAATCTCAAAATAAAAATTTTAAACTAAAAATGAGTTTAGAACATATTGAACGAGAATTTTAACATTTTAAATAGATTTTAAAATTATTTTCGTGCAAAATGAATGCAATGAATTGATTTTTATGCTAAAAATCTTCATACACCAAGTTTTAGAAAATTATGCTATGAAAATAATTTCATGCTCATGAGAAATTATCTTTAAAAGATTTCCGTCTAAAATCTGTTAAAACGCTTTCCAAGAACAACCAGGCTCTGATGCCGCTTGTTAGGATCGATTCCAAGAACAACCAGGCTCTTTGAAAAATTTTGAAAATGATTTTAAAAGATATCCGCTAAAAAAAATCGGTTAAAATGCTTTCCAAGAACAACCTGGCTCTGATATTACTTGTTAGGATCTGACGGGAGTGTTTAGAGGGGGGGGGGGGGTGAATGAACACTCCTCTAAAAATTAATTCTTATTGATTTCACTCAGGTTAGTAAATGAAATCTGTTTCTTAACCTGTACTTAAGCAGAACAGATCACTGAAATGAAAGTGCGGAAACGGTCTGTTCTAGCTAGTAAGAACGGTTGATGGCTATGCAATGCAAGATAGTGAGAAGTGTAAGTAGGCGAGATATGTTTCTGGAAGTTCGAAGGCAAATCCTTCTACGTCTCCCCTTCTTCCAATCAAGGAAGGATTCACTGGAAGACTTTGAGTAATACAACTTTTTTGTACAACCTCGATTCAGCTGGATTTACCCCACTACCAGACTGAAACTCCTAGTCTCTCAATCTGTTCAGACGCAATCTGTCTGATAGTTACAAAGGAATCACTCTTCTAGCTTAGAACAATATACAATTGAAAGAGTGGTTTAATCTAAGCACAAATGATCCTTAAGTGATCAAATAAAACGATAAGCAGTGCTTCTAATTTTGAGCAGATCGATAAGTTGAAATCTTCGATGATAGCGTTCTGCTCAACTGAATGCTCGATAAAGTTGATTCATATTTTATGAGTTTTTGAATCTCTTGTGTCTCATGCTCTATTTGAGCTTTTGAAGTTGCACCTATATATAATCGTCTCTGTCAATGACAATATTTCCTTTTGTGTGCAACTCTATACTTTGGTCAATATCTGAACAAGCTGCAGTCTTCTACTTTAGATACTTTCCCTTCTAGTCTGTTCTTTCGGCGCTTGTCAGATAGACTCTCATTTGTCTATTTACCATTTTAGGTAATCTCCAGTCATTGGT
This sequence comes from Haberlea rhodopensis, assembly GCA_907163345.1. Classification (NCBI taxonomy): domain Eukaryota; kingdom Viridiplantae; phylum Streptophyta; class Magnoliopsida; order Lamiales; family Gesneriaceae; genus Haberlea; species Haberlea rhodopensis. The sequence goes on from CAJQUN010000052.1 coordinate 4,279,879, forward strand.
CTTGTTCAGCATTAAATGCACCATTAAATCCTTCAATAAATAGACGTTAATCATTCGGACTGAAGAACGAAGCTTACTAACTTCGTCTGTTCTGATCTGATCTACATCGAGCTGGTCTGGTCTGATCTTGTTGATCGATCTGGATCTGCGTCAATCTGGTCATCTGGTTTACATTGATCTGGTCTGTTTTGAGATAGACTTTATTGGATCTATTTTGTCATAGGCTCGATCGATCTGGTCTGTTTTGTCATCTTTAAAATCCAGAACTAATAAATTCCCCCTTTTTGATGATTCCAAAACCTAGAACCTTGATTTTTATTCTCCACATTCTTGTGGGAGTTAAGTTCAAAATAAATGAACTAACTGAACACTTTAGTTTTTAAAGGAGTTAAGATCGATCGAGTCTCTTAGTTCAAAATAAATGAACAGACTGAGAAAATGAGACTTTTATAAACACTTTGATGAATACATTAACTGATATTCATTACAAGTAATTTATTTGTTTCTCGGCTGAGCTCTTATTTATTTCCTCGGCTGAGCTGACTTCTTTTCCCCCTTTTTGGCATCAGCAAACTCTTGAAGAAATTCGACTATTTGCGTAAGCTAAGCACACATAGCATCTAGACGATGATCTTGCGTGAGAAGGGATTTGCAACTGCGGTCTTGACTTCTGAAGCCAGCTCAATCTGTTCTTTTTGCAGACTAGCCTTGTAAGTTGCTTGTTGGGAGAACAGACTATTCAGACCAAGCTGGATCGTATTGATTCTCGACATCATTTTGTCCTTAAATGAGTCAAAATTCAGAGATGAAGTCCGCTGACTTTGATGAACTTCTCTCACTCGTTGGGAGAGATAGAGAAAGTTATCAGATTAGTCTCTTAGGGACTTGGCGATTGATGGAGCATCATCAAGATATGCTGAGACTTCCTCAGTAGTTTGCTAGGCCAGTTCTGTCCCTTTTGCAGTAGAGTATGAGAGTTGTGCGATGTCGAACTTTGGCACAAAATCTTGTAAAAAGATAGAGGTAGCCGGCACAGCAGACTTGCTTTGTTCGGATCTGATCAGCTCGCTGAGACCCGCAGAAAATAGATTCAAAAATTCAAGGCCTGCAGCAGCCTGCTCTGCTTGGGCTGGTGAGCTTGCTTTAGAAAGAGGAGGAGTGATTGATTTGGCAGGCTCCTCTCGATTTAAGTCCTGAATAATTTTAGACACTGCGCGTCCCACATCAACTATATCTTCTATGACAACATTCTTTGGGACGGCTGAAGTGCTGATCTGAACATTAGAACTTGAGGGTGCAAAGGGAGGAAGGATGGTAGGAGGCTCCAATAATACTTCCATATCCTCATCCTCTGCAGCAGACGGAGCATTAGGCAGTGGCTGTTCCGCTGTCTCAATAATTGGTGGCTCAGAACTTTGCTCTGCCACAATCTGGCTAGCTGTTGGGTGATCTGGACTGGGAGGCGGAGTTGAAATATTGAGCCTCTGGCGATGTATGCGAACAGCCATATGGAGAGTGAGAATGTCCATCTCCAGCTGAGCTATGACCGCGCCGTCGTCCTTGGCAGTCGGGCTGGGGACATCAAAATTTGCCTTCTTGGCTTGGATAAGTAGAATGGCAAGCCTCAGTCTGTGATTTGCCCGGAACAGCTCCTTACGATGCACCGCAATACGAACATCATCAGTTTATGTGGCTTTCAAGACTTATTGTTCCATCTTGTGCAGCCGCTTGAGTTTGCCAAAGAACAGACTGAAGTGATTGACCGTTCTGTACTCGACCCATTCATCGAATACGACGGTCAGTTCCTCTACTTTGTCTTTTACGTCTTCCATGGCAATATCAATGGTTGTTTGAGCAGCTGATTTGGGCTTGGAAGAGGCAGACTTGTCACAATGGCTTTGCCCTTCCCAGCAACAGACGATGGCTTAATTCCAGATTTGGTGTAGTCATCCAGTTCTTTGATGACAATTCCCTTGACAGCAGAGATATTGGTGGGGACTCAGGTCACAACCTTGGATATAGTGGGTGGAACTTTGGATGGTTGAGGTGGAGCTTGGGATACCGTGGTTGCTTTGGTTGAAGGAAAGATAGTTATGGGTTTAGGGTTTAAGGTTGCCAAGGGTTTGGTGATTTGGGTTCGTGGCTTCTTCGGTAGAGGTTTAGTGGGGGATGAAGTGGTAGAAGCAAACTGAGTTTATCGGAGTCATTATGGACTATCAGCTTGCGCTTGGCCCTGGTTGTCTTCATCTCCGCTGCCTGTTCTGCACCAACCTCCATTTTGACAGTCAGAACATACTTAGGAGTTGGCGGAGCACTTTTGGATCATAGCAAAGCCAGTCCTTTATGATTGATGACCTTGAATGGACTGAGTGTTGAAGCTTTCCCCAGCTCGACATTCAAAGATTCCAGCAGCTTGCTCAGAGGAACGGCAAAACAGACAGCCTATTTTGCTGAGGTGATTGTCTCTAGCAGAACTCCAAACAAGATGGAGGACCAGTTCACCTTCTGGCCAAAATGTATGGCTGTCATTGCTCCAAATTTCTCCGACGTCACAGCATCAAAGCTTCCAGCCTTGCTTAGCAGCTTCTTTCCGACGATCTCACAGAGCACTTGAAAGTGGAAAAACATCTCCTTCTTTTTGAATGACGGCCTGAGGGTAAGCCGAAGACTGATACTCGACGCTGAAATTCTTCCATAGTGGTTCTGGACAAGTGAGCGAAATCTGGCATTCCAGAGTCCAAACGTCTTTGTAAGCGTCGCCTGAGAGATTTCAATAGATTTGCCTTTGAAGGAGGAGGATATGTATGTCTTGTGGGAAACGGCGTTGGAGAAGAGCTCTCTAATCTCTGATTCATATATCACCGTGCCACATTCCAGAAATTTCCTCAATCCTGAAGTTTCCAAGGATTTGAACATGGTCACCATATCTGGGTCTTCGGTCCTGTAGATTGCTTCAAACTCAACAGACAGAGAGTTGTGAGTGATAGTTGCCATTTGAGTGATTGTAAGGTAAGTAAGAAGGACGGAAAGATTTTGAAGAGAGATAATCAGACTGTAGTAATTTGTAAAAAGTGAAAAGTCTAAATGAAATGTTCAGCCTGATAAATAGGAGATGACAAACACGTGTCGGTATCTCGATGACTGAAATTTTGAAATTTAAATTTTAACGGTCAGGATGTATGTACAGTAAGGCGGTTAAAGTTAGATCAGTCTGGGCTATTTTAATATTATTATGTTAAAGGCTTATAGTGTTTTGAAACAGATCACAGGATAATATCAGATCGATAGAGATCGGTATGAAAGTCAGGACCGGTCTGTATCTTTCTGATCATTGTATTATCGATCTGTGCTAACACTAAACCAAAAAAGAAAAAAAAACAAAATAAAGCAAGCGTCAAATATATTAAGATAAATCTATTAAACCAATAATTTGACGAAAATAATTAAACTTAGTCTCGGGGAGTGGTTTAGTGAAGATATCTGCAGCCTGCTGGTCTGTTGGGATGCACTCGATCCGAATCTCCTTTTTGGCAACATGATCTCGAATAAACTGATGTCTGATATCAATATGTTTAGTTCGAGAGTGCAAGCCTGGATTATATGTGATAGCAATTGCACTTGTGTTGTCGCAGAAGATTGGTGACTCAGCGGCTTGAATGCCATAGTCTCTGAGCTGATGTTGAACCTAGAGCAATTGAGCGCAACAGCTTCGAGCTGTGAGATATTCTGCCTCAGCTGTGGATGTGGCAATCGATGTTTGCTTCTTGCTAAACCATGAGATCAATTTTTCACCTAGGAATTGACAAGTTCCACTGGTGCTCTTGCGATCGATCTTGCATCCTGCATAGTCAGCATCTGAATATCCAATTAAGTTAAAATTCAGATCTTTGGGATACCAGATACCAACATTCTGAGATCCTCTTCAAGTACTTAAGAATACGCTTAGCAGCAATGAAGTGGGATTCCTTAGGATCAGATTGAAATCTAGCACACATGCAGACGGAAAACATAATATCAGGCCGGCTCGCTGTAAGATATAACAGCGATCCGATCAGACCTCGATACATTGTTACCATCAACTGACGTTCCCCCTTCGTCTTTATCTAGCTTGATCGATGGACTCATTGGAGTTGAAGCAGTTGAACAAGTTTCAATTCCAAATCTTTTGAGTAGCTCCTTGGTGTACTTGGTTTGATTGATGAATATTCCATTGCTGAGCTGTTTGACTTGTAGACCCAGGAAGAAATACAATTCTCCCATCATACTCATCTCAAACTGTCCCTGCATTAACTTAGAGAACTTCTCGCAAAGCTTGGGGTTAGTTGACCCAAAAATAATATCATCAACATATATTTGAACTAACAAAGTATGCTCCCCCCTTAACAAATTTGAATAAGGTTTAATCTACTGAGCCGATCTAGAAATCATGATCCAGAAGAAATTGAGACAGAGTGTCATACCAGGCTCTTGGAGCTTGTTTAAGTCCATACACTGCTGTATTCAGTAAGTATACGTGATCTGGAAACGAAGTGATTATGAAATCCAGGAGGTTGTTCAATGTAGACTTCCTCCTGAAGTTTGCCATTTAGAAATGCACTCTTCACGTCCATTTGATTTATCTTGAAATCTTTAAAAGCAGCATATGCAAGAAAGATTCGAATGGCTTCTAGTCTAGCAACTAGTGCAAATGATTCATCAAAGTCGATTCCTTCTTCTTGTCTGAAACCTTGTGCAACCAGTTGGCCTTGTTTCTGACTACTATGACATTTGCATCTAGCTTGTTTCTGAAGACCCATATAGGTTCCAATAACAGGCTGATCACTTGGTCTGGGAGTTAAACTCCACACCTGATTCTGTTCAAATTGGTTGAGCTCTTCTTGCATAGCCTCTATCTAGTTATAGTCAGCTAGAGCTTCAGCCAGTCTATTTTGGTTCCAAATTTGATACGAATGCAGCGTGAGTGAATTCATCCATCATCTGTCCTCTGGTTCTTATAGGTGCAGATGGACTTCCAATCACTAAGATCAGGGGGATGTCTCTTAGTCCAGCGGTAGTTTGGTTCGAGAACATCTGGTCCTGATGGAGAAACAATATTGACATTGTCAGCATCTATCTTAACATTAGAGTTCATGACCTTTGGATCAGCGATATCAACTCGATCTTGTATAACTTCAGTGCCTTGATCCGGTCTGTCTGGTACTTCAGGTTCCGATTGATTGTCTCTTGACCTGTTAACTGCAATCTCATCATCACTGTTAGCTTCGAGATGGATATTTTCCATCTGATTTTGAATTAACTCCTTGTGGTTCTTAATACACAGTGATTCATCAAAAACTACATGAACTGACTATTCCACAGTCAAGGTTCGATTATTGAAAACACGAAATGCTTTACTAACAGGTGAATATCCTAAGAATATTCATTATCTGACTTAGCTTCGAATGCGGTAAGATGATTCTTACCATTGTTATGGACGTAACATTTGCATCCGAATACATGAAAGTAAGAGATAGTCGGTCTGTTACCTGTCCATACTTCATATGGTGTTAAGTTTAACTTCTTGTAATCATAGATCGATTCTGTGTATAGCATGCAATATTGATAGCCTCTGCCCAGAACTTTTGAGATATACCAGAGTCAGCAAGCATTGTCTGTGCTGCTTCCTTAAGCGTTCTGTTCCGTCGTTCTGCAAATCCATTTTGTTGAAGGAGTTCGAGCTGCTGAGAATTCATGCTTAATTCCTTGATCATCTAGAAATGATTCAAGATTCTGGTTTGAAAATTCATTGCCCTTGTCACTTCGAATCATGTCTATACCATATGATTTTTCGTTCTGAACACGCTTCAGCAGCTTGATCAATTTCGGGCAGGTATGATCTTTACTGCTAAAAAATATAGTCCATGTAAAACGTGAGTAATCATCAATAATAACAAGAGTATACCGCATTCCCCCTAAACTTGTTATTGGTACCAAACAAGTCCATATGCAATAATTCTAAACAACGTGAGGAGGATTTGGCATTCTTGTTCTTGAAGGATGATCTGATCTGTTTGCCCATTTGGCAAGCTTCACAGATCTTATCCTTAGCAAAGTCGATCTTGGGCAGACCAATAACTAAATCATGTTTACACAGGCTAGAAAATAGTCTTGAAGTTAAGATGATTCAAGCATTTATGACATAGCTAGTGTTTATTATCATTACTAGCGATGAAGCAAGTAGGATTATCGGGTTGTGCAGAATTCCAGTTAATCTTATAAAGTATTCACATTCCTGATTCCTACAAGCATGGTTCTATCATCTGATGATTTGACAGTGCAAGTGTGTTTGTGAAATTCTACAGTATAACAATTATCACATAAGACTTATACTAATCAGATTATAGCATAAATTTTCAACTAAGAGTACATCATTTATAATAATGTTACCATGGACAATCTTACCCTTGCCCACGGTCTTACCCTTTGATTTATCCCTGAAAGTAATCTTAGGACCAGTGCATTGTGTGATTTCAGACAGCAGCTCGATGTTTCCCTTCATGTGTCGACAACATCCACTGTCTAAGTACCAGTCAGACACTTGCTTCTGCAGTACATGTTATCAAACAAAATTACTATTGGTACACAATCCTACTTGGGTGCGGAACGGATTAGCCCTTTGGGAACCCATACCTGAATCAGCTTTATTGGCTTGTGTGTGTCTGGTGTGGTGTGTGCTGATCTGTTTCGGTGTTGTGTGTGATAATGTGTGTGAAATGGAGGCATTTGGTTCCTGTTAGGCAACCTATATCTTCGTTGGACCGGTTGTGAGTTGTGGTAGTTGGGTGGTCTTCCTTGCCTTAGATTCATGCACATTTGGGTTTGGTCTGATAGACACAAAGCTCGTCGGTGCTTTTTCCTTGGCTTGGTCAACATACCCAATGCCCTTTCTCAAACCTTTATCCTTGAAGGAGATTCCCATTTGAATTGTAGGCACTTCAGATTCATATATTATGCTGGATCTAACAAATGTCATTTGTTTGATTTTGTTCCTTTACAGCAACAACTCAGATTCATCTTTGGTGGTTTCATTGGTGCCAAAGCCTATGTAGGTGATGTCACCGACACTTCTTTGTACCTCTTGCAACTCTTCCAATGAGGCTCTTGATTTTGTCCATGTTTTGAAAATATGAGAAAGTTTAGCATTTTGTGTGCTAATTCTCTGATTTTCTTCATGGAGCTATTCATAAGAGATTTTCAACTTATCCAGCTCGATCTTCAGACTGTTGCATTCACCTAGCTTAGAACAGTTTGGTTTGATATGCTTGTCTGTTTGATCTTTGGCTTCAGCTAATTTTCTCAAACGATTCAGCTAATATTCTGTAATCATTAGCCATGTCTTGTAGTGCAGACACAAGCTCTTCTCGTGTGAATTCATTTGAGTCAAAGTCGAATACCTTGTCTTTCTGACTCGTCTCCTCATCTGCCATTAGGCATTGGATTTCCTCCACGCTTTCACTTGATGAATATTCTGAGCTCTCCGATTATGAGTCAGTCTGAGCCCACTTGTTGTTACCCTCCTCTGCTACCAGAACCTTTTGAGCCTTTCCATGATAAGTTTTTTATCTTTGTAATGCATCTTTTTCTTGTCATCACGATGCCTTTCTTTTCTTTCATCTTTCTTTCGGCCCGGTGCAATCTGCAATAAATGTTTGGTCTTACCACAATTGTAGCAAGCCTGATCGTTAACAGTATCCTCTTTTCTTGATTTATACTGATGAGAAGGTTTAAAATTCTTTTTATTCTTTGACATGAATTTACCAAATTTTTTGATAAATAATGACATAGCATCATTACTTATCTGTTCGATAGATAGGTCTGTGACTGGTCTGGAATGGCTGCAAGTGCCTTGTTTGGCTGAGAGGTGGATGGCTCTGCTTCACCTCTGGTGATCAGCTCAAACTCTAACCTTAAGATCAGCGAACAAATCATGGAGTTCGACCTTATTCAGATCTTTAGACTCCCTCATGGCAATCATCTTGACGTCCCATTCCATTGGCAATGCACTCATCACATTCAGAGAAATCTCTCTGTTGGAATAGTCATTGCCCAGACCGTTCAATTCATTGATGATGCCAGTAACGCTTTCATCAAACTCGTTTAGAGTTTCTCCAAGCTTCATCTTTATGCTCTCAAATTTTTGTAGAGCTACGGTCAGCTTGTTTTCCTTTGTCTGGTCGTTCCCTTCACAGAGCTGTGCAATCTTCTCCCAAATTTCTTTGGCAATGGAGCACATCTTAATCTTGCTGAACATGTTCTTGTCCAAAGTCTTGAACAGGATGTCCTTGGCTACATTGTCTAGATTGGCTTTCTTTCTTTCTTCATTTGTCCAGGTAGCCCTTTATTTCTCAATCATTTGAGGTACGCCACTTGACCCTCCTAGTGCAGGATTCACTTTTAAGATTTTCATTGGTCCGTATGACGTACCACATATCATCATACTGAGATGCCAGGTGAGCTTGCATTTTGATTCTCCAATCATCATAATCTTCTTTTGAGAAGCATGTGAATCTTGTTGAAGGATGCCATCAGTCCAAGTATTCAATTGATTAAGAATGCCTGCTCTGATACCACTTGTCATGATGGATCAGGGTGGGTGGCCAGTCCACATCCGAGTTCAACTAACTTGAGCTCCAATAGCTCATGTTCTTGAAATAATTGCACCGAGAGATTATATCGAGTTCGGTTATAAAATCGAGCGGAAGACACTCGAAATAACCTGCTCTATAACCGATTAACCATTTGAAAGACATTTTAAAGATAAGCAAATAAAGTAAATAAACAAGCATTTGTTTATGGAAGTTCGAATGTGGTGTAATCTTCTACGTCTCCCCTTCTTCCACCTCATGGAAGGATTCCACTAGAAGATTTTGATTTATACAATCCCGTCGTACAAACCCGATTCAGTTGGGAATGCCCCATCCATTTAGAACTCCTAGCAACTCAACTATGCATGTTCTTTAATGTCTCACATACAAAGACCTCTAAATCGGTTGTGATGAATCATCAACCGTTACGATGATATTCACTCATCTATTAAGCTCTCAAGTACAATGAATAGAGTGAATATATATGGCACAAATGATCTCTAACTAGATCTGATATAACAAGGTAAGTGGTGCCTAAAATCCGGGCTTGCTCTCTTTCAAGCTGTTCTCTTCTTGTAAGATGCCCATTTTGAATCCCAAGTGGGTTTGCTTTTATCTTGCTTGAATTGATCGTCAATCACCTTATCTGAGCCAAAACTTGTATATATAGTCACAAACAATGATATATACGTTAGACACAAGAATATGCCCGTTGGAAAAGGTTCTGCACCATTCCCGAGCTTGCAACGGTCATATTCTGGTTTCTGGGCTCTTTGTATTTCGGACCACTCTGGCCGGATCATCTTGGACAGATCAGTCTGTCGGGATCAGTCTGGGCATATCAGTCTGTCCGGATCAGTCTGGACAATCAGCTTGATACAAAACAGATTGATAAACTTGCTCTTTTGATCTGTTGCTTGTAGCTCTTGATTCTTTGATTTCTGGGCAAAGTGATCTACATGAAAGTTGTAGCCCTTTCTCTTAGCTTTCCACGGAATCAAGAATCGCTCGATTTCGAGTTTGTATGAGAGAGTTATGCTCGAAATACAAGGTGATAGTTCTGTTGTATGTTTGCTGGATGCAGCAGCACATGACGTGACTTGCAGAAGCTTTTGGCCATCTTAACATCCGATCCAGTCTTTGACTTCCAAAGATGACTTGTAGATCTTTGTCTTAGCTTTCCAACCCATACTGAATCATCTCGTTCCAATAAGCGAGCTAAGAGTTATGCCCAACATACTGACAGTTGCTTGCTGTAACAGCTTGCTGTTTCTTCGCGGTACAGCTCGATCTTACAGGCGTCTTTTCTCCTTGATAACATTCAAACTAGCCAATCTGTTGTGAAATATGACTTTTAGTATGTTGAGTTTGATGTTCAACCTCTTTAGAATCACGCCATTGCGATACGAGCTATGAGATATGATCGAAACAATCCGCTCTATCAGGATTTTAGTCTTGGTACAGCTTGATATTTTCAAGCTACGTCTTTGTAATTCATCAAGCTCTTAATTGTGATCTATGAACTGCACACTTGATGAAATATATTAGCAACACAATAACAAGTTTTGTAAACATCAAAACCAAGATTATTCGGGTTCCTAAAATCCAACATGGTAGTACATCTTACTAAAGTTCAACTCATGCCACTTCATTTTAATGTGTAATATTTTCATTGAAATGTAGAAATCATCAAGAAAATCTACCATAAATATTACATTCCAAAATCCCAACCATTAACAAATTTTTTTTAAAAATAAATAAAACAACGAGCCGCGACGATCGCCGGTCTTCCCATGATCGATCGTCGAGACCCTGCGATCGATTGCTAGACCTCCCACGATCAATCAGTAGCTTCGGGAGATCGAACGCCACAACTGATCATCGCCTTCAAAAATCCAGTATTACGTCGTGATAGATCGGCGTTATAGTCGCGATCGATCGTGACTTGCGATTTTCCAAAAAAAGTTGCTTCCATGGTGTTTTTAAAACCCAAACACAAAACCAACACCCCAACACCCACAATACTTCAAGGACTCCATTAAAACACATAAAAATACTAAAAACATCAATATAACAAATTCTTTCAAAAATCTCCAACTTTAAACCAAACTCAAATAAAAATACTATCAAAACCAAGATAAAAGAGAGGGGAATGAGATTACCCAACTATTTGCTCGAAAATCCATCAATAATCGAGCCTCCATCGAATTTTCCTCTTCAAGGGAAATGGGGGAAGGGAAAGAGGAAATGGGAGAAAGAGGGGGAGAGAGAGGCGATGAGAGAGAAGCAGAATGATTGAACACCGAGTCCACTTGGTATATAAAGTACCAAGGCTTCAAAAACCTGAGTATCAAATACTCGCACCAAAAACTCTAAAACAACAACATCGTTCAATAAAATAACTCCCATCCACTCAATTATATTTCGAACCTCAAACCAAAGTTCCCCAGACTCCAACTCTTCCAACAACGGCTAATAATCCCCTAAAATCTCAATTCGGTAATTACCATCATTATTTAGATTTAATTAAGGTAATTAAGTTCCATGCATACACAAATATTCTCAAGCATATCTATAGGGACATCTCCTCGTAAGTCTCACAAATAACTCAAAGCAAATACCAGACTCGTCATAGTAACGCTCAAGGCAGTTACTTCACCAACACCACACAATTGATACCATACTGTCTCTACGATGGGTATCACCCCCAAACCAAAATCAACATACGATGCTATCTCCGTAAGAGAAACAATCCACATAGTAGTGTTAACACACCAACTCTATTCCACAATTCTAGTTACGGTTCATCATTGCACCCATAGTGGAAGAACAACAAACAAAAACAACGATAACTAATATTATTATCAATCCCATGTACAACTACTAATACTCGTACCATTCAGATCATAGTACTCATCAATTGAGATCTCCCTCATTGATTTACATGTTGGTACAGTCCACAAAACTGAATTGCCAACAATGCAATTCCTCAACACATTTATACATATAAATGCTCTATCGAGGTACAACACAACTCGAGCTCAGAAGCGTTATAGTGACTACACTGAGTTTACTATAACCTCTCATCGTATCATCATATGGTTCGCCATCCTCGATACCAACAGTCAATATAATGGATTAACAAGTTCACTATATTATTGCCACAATAACTCATCATACCTTGCTAACAAACATCATCCTCATAAGGTTTAAACAAAACTTCCGATGATTTATACGTACAATCCCGTTATAAAATACTGTACGATTCCCGTACTACTATCATTCTCGCAATTTGTGAATTCCCTCATGAGTTAATTATCGTAGTACAAATAATTAGATATAATAGATCACCATCTAACATTTCTCTAATACCGATACACAATCGGACATTCCAGTGTCCTCAATTAATCACATCTCAATCCTAATTCATTAGGATTTATCTATAAATTCACACATGTATAATGCGATTATATCCATTATACACAACATCGATATACGTATGTAGGTTTCTCGACAACTACACACTACAGTCACTTGGCCATAACTGATCGCGCTTTTCTTTAGCAAATAAATATTAAGTAGTGTATGATATAAATCAACAACACAAATTGACCGCAAGCATACGGTGTCGTTTTAATATAGTGTTCGTAAGTACGAGTATCAAACCTTAGACTAACGAGCAAGTACCAAAAGATTTCTTTAAACTATATTTAGCCTACGATAATTAATATCAAAATTAAACTAGTCAAATCCAACCAAAACAATCGACGATCACGAGAAAAGTCCACAAGAAAGAATTATCAAGACAATGATTCACATAACCCATTTCTTTCAATTCTTTTCTCCATACATCTCTAAGGTGACGGGTTTTCCGAATTTATTAAATATACTCTCTCGAGTTATATTAAACCTAACATCAAATTGCAACAAGTAACTCTCGTTCACTTAATTAACAATTCGATATTGAATGAACCTTTTATGAACACCACTAACTTTAGATTAAATAACCTAAAGCTATCACTAGTATGTAATTTTATCTCTCGATCTAATCTTTAACACACGGTATGAATTACTATATCGTATTATAATTTTATCTCTCGATCTCAATTAAATAAATTATCATTCAAAGGGGATCAATCCTTCAAAAGCATGAATAACAATAAAACAGGCACGTAGAAGATGTATGAATTTAATCACAAAATCAATAGGAAAAACTATGTTTAGGATATCTCTAAAAAACACAACAAATCTAATTATTCATTCAAAACTAAAATAGAAAAGTAAAAGCAAACTCTCAAGTCGACTTCGTTCGTTGATTCTCGATCCTTCCTCGCTTCTTTCTCGGTCGTGCTCCTCGATTATCTTGTTGGCTTGTTCCGATTCCTAGAATGAAGAGGTGATGTTGGATGATGATGATATGGAGTATGGATGAATGGAGGCCCTTCCTAGGGTGTAAAAGTGGTGTTTTAATCTGATTTTTCGTGTTTAATATATAGAGGGAAGGAATTATGCACTTCTTTGTCGGACACAAACTATATAAGGAATTTATTTTTCAGAAAATTCTTCCGGCCGATCGATTGAGCAGATTGCTCCATCTATTGAGCAAACTTGCTGGACCACTCGATCGATCAAGATGGTTGCTCGATTAATCGAGCTTCATTTTTTCTTCCTTTCCCGTCTTCGACGCGTTCTCAGTTTGGTCCCTTTTCATCATTTTTGGCTCATTTCCTCTACTTTTATGTATTTCAACATTGATCCCTGGAACATACAAATATATACCAAAAATTGTAAATCGTCCATGAACCTATACGAAAATCATTAAAAAATCATATCTAAATAAGTGTAAAAATGACACTTATCAACTCCCCCAAACATATCACTTGATCGTCCTCGATTAAGCATTAAAATCACAAGGTAGAGTGCATCATCAATACTTTAAAAGAATTATCTTAGCAACTCAAATGTAAAAGCTCAGAAATCCCACTAACACATCAACCAAAAGTCAATCTAAAAATCAACAATAAGTGTTTTCTCATAAGCCAAGCAATACGTCGCAAAATCAGAACGTGCGTGTGTGTTATTGTCAATTTTGAGTTTCATACATATCTTTAAGATCAAATAATGCTAGTAAAGTCAAAGTCAAGATTACTATCAAGCACTCCATAAGACTACTTTTCAAGCACTTCTCCACTAACGTAATTACTCCCTAGACTTGGATCAGAAGGTCTTTTTAAGCTTATAATGTTAGGCCTTTGGTGTCGGTTTCAAAGAAAAGGTAGGAAATCAAAGAAGAGAGTATAATTGGTAAGTTTCATTTCAGTACATCTTCAATCACCTCCCATCTTTTTCCAATACTTTGATGACCATGGACATTATTAGATTTTACGAAACATGGCCAATGTATTACCTCCACATGGTTCATCATCTCGTAACTATTTTGTTTTCTTACTATGCCTTTCTTTTTCCTTATTCAATAGGCCTTGAATTTTTTTCTTGTAATAGCCCATAACATAGTTCGCTCATGAAATTCATTATACTCCCTTAATGTAAGGATAAAAAAAAATTTTAGGCTCAATTAAAGGTAGATATAATGAGTTTCATCAATAAAAGTCGAATGGTGGCTAATTTCTATTATTATTCAATTAAGCTCAAAAGTGGACACTAGTAGTAAATATAGACAGGGTAGGCTTGAAAGGCTCAAACGTTCCAAAAACCGCCTAAATCATGTGCAAGTCAAGTTCATAATTATAAAATTTCGCATCAAAGTGCCCTCAAATAGGTTCTAGAGTGCTCTAAGATGCTCAAGGCATATCATAGGTAACAAAAATTCTCACTTTCCAACATATATTTCACTCAATCATGACTCAAAAGTGCTCATAATGTTCCTCAATTGTGACATATTAACTCAACCAAAGATATTCACAAACAAGTCAAAAAATTTCAAGACTCTAGTTGAGATGTGGATTAATTTCATCATGTAATACAGTTGTAAGTCTAATTCATTTATTTCGTGAAGTTTAACTCATTATCCACAAACAAAAAAAAAAATTGATGTGCTCAAGAACAATTTAGTCCCATGACAGATAAAAGAAAAGCAACAACTAAAATAGCAGCAATCAGTAACCCCCCACCCCCACCCCAAACTTAGTATGTGCATGCCCTCAATGTACAATAATCAATAAGCGAAATAACAAAACACATACCTCGACGACGATCGTCAGTGATCGTCGTCCTCATCATGCTTCGGTGGGGGGACTGGGTAGTATGGCTCATCTGGCTGGTATGGTTGGTATGGTGCAAAAGCAGGTTGTGGTGGAAGTCTGGTTGTGGTGGGAAGTGGATAGCTGGGAAACCCTAGGCCAAGGCAGTGTTCCATGCACATTAATATTGCATGAACTCCATATGGAGCTGATTCATCTGTTGTTGGTCCAAGTGGATTTCCCTTTGCACATTTCAGATGTCCCTCTGTTCCAGGCGTATGTCTTGGAGATCACGGTGGAGGGAGTCCAATGTGACAGATATATGTACTGCAGCAGAAGATAATGATGGAGTAGGTCAGCTGCTCGAAGGTCATGGTTTTGCCTTACGTCGGCCAGTAGGAGGTGGTGGTCCATCAACCGCTCTGGGGCCCTTGGATGGTAGGAGTTCTTCATCGGCGCCCCATTCAACTCCATGTTTCTTGCACAGTGCAGTGATGGTAGAGGGAAATGGTAATGCTGAAGTGGGTGGACGCGTTCCGATGTCTCGGATATGATCATTGATGATATCCCCTAGGTCCACCGTTTTCCCAGTGAGGATGGGATATACCAAAGCCGCTCTCTCTTTGGTAACTTCAGAAGTGTGAGTCGATGCCATGACCCGTGAGGCTATGAATGAGAACCATGCATGTGCCTCCGGTTTCAACTGCTTCTTAAGGACCAACTGGGGCTCTCCATGGTTGGTCATTTGCCACTCTGTCACCTCAATTCCGATAACAGAAAGTACATCATCATAGTCAATTGGACCGTCCTTGAAGGCGATATATTCACTATCCATGATTGAAGGCATCAAATAGTGGTTATTAATTTCGAAGTGACTAAACTCGACATTCTTTGCCCGTACATACAAAGAACTAGTTGAGCCTTGGCGGATAGTCCTTAAGTTAACATAAAATTCCCTCACGATAGGGACCACTGCATCAATTGGCTGCTGAATAAAACCAAACAACCCTCTTCGACGTGCTTCCTGAATCACGGGGCATTCAATAATAGTTATGTACATTCCCCTCTCGTGACTAAGTGGTTTCCGATGGTAGCTGGAATATAACTCCGCCGCTAATTGGTTCACAAATCTAAGTCCGTCAAAGTCTTGCGAAGAGGACGCGGCTTCGGCTTTCTTTTGTTTTTTCTTGAGAGCCATTTTTTTCAAGTTCACAAATCTTCCCACTCCAATCCAAACAACAGCAATCCAATAGCAGATAATAATTCATAACAACAAATCACTCACAATCAACAACTAAGCTCCAATCAATTCCATATATCCCCCAATACCCCCAAACTTATCTATTCAACTAACCCAATTCCACCAAATACCCCAAAGATCTCAACTTTGTATGTCCAAAACACAATTATGTACTTGATTATCAGTATGCAAGAAGAATTAAGCCAAATACCATAGCAATTTTGAAAATTGTGAGGATGTAGTAAACTTGGCTTAACCTTCCTCCTTGAGATGTACTTGCTCCAAATTAGCTTTGAATCTCCAGATCTGTGAACAAAATTGCAATTAGAACAAGCTATGCATCATATAGTGTGATTTGTGAATTAATGGAGAGATTGGAAGGAAAATTTGGTGATAAGGGCAAAGGGACAATTTTTTTCTCAGAAAAACAATTTTGATTTGTGGTGGTGTTGTGCTGCCTTCGGTCTTTTAAAAACAAAAATCTATGTCTCTCGATCGATCGAGCTGACCTCTAGACCGATCGAGAGTGTCAAAAAAAAAATTTTCTTTGTAACCCTCGGGCGATCGATCTAGCTTACTACTCTATCGATCGCCGCTTCAGAAAATTTTACACTCAATTTATTTCAATGAACGATCCGCCCCACCAAAATTTGATCTATCCCATTTTCTGCATCTGAAATTTAACGCACAAAATTAGGATCGGGAAAAAACGACAAATTAAAAGAATAAACTAAAAAAAACAAACAAGAGATAGGGTTAAGAAAAAGTTCTTAATTTATAGTCCCAAGCTGGACTGTCACCTCTCTTTCTCAGTTGTCCAAATTTGCTTGCTCTTTCGAGGTTCTTCACTGTATCACTTGGTAGTGTCCTTTGAGTTCGTCCATGAATCAATGTCGCAAGTTGCCCCTCTTGTACTTCCAAGTTCTTTATTGATGCATCCTGATTTTGCATCCTAGTTTATGTCGATGATATGAACTTGGTCAAAAGCTCCTCCATACTCTGCTTAGGTGCATATCCCATTGGTGGTTGTGGGTTCAACATGTTATTTTGGTTGGACCATTGCAGATTTGGATGATTCCTCCATCCCGGGTTGTAAGTATTCGAGTAAGGATTATTGGGTTGCTTGTTTCCTACAAAGTTAGCAGATTCATTAGGCTGAGTAAATAGATTACCTGCCTGGCATTCGATGCTTGGATGATTGCGTCCACATAAATCACAAATGATAACTTGAGCTTGCATCGATGTCATGCTCATGCTATCAATCTTTTTGTTCAATGCTTCTATATGAGCTGAAATTGCAGTGATGTCATCAATCTGATGAATTCCATTTGGTTTCTTTGGCACATTCCTCTCTGATTGCCATTGATAGCTATTAGAAGCTATCTCTTCCAAAAGTTCATAGGTTTCTTCCGGCGTTTTTCGCATAATGGACCCTCCTGAGGCTGCATCTATCATAGAACGGTTAGCATAATATAAACCGTTATAAAAAGTTTGTACCTGTAGCCAAACAGGAAGACCATGATGTGGGCATCTCCTAAGTAAGTCCTTGAACCGATCCCACGCCTCATATAAAGATTCAGGATCATATTGTCCATACATGGTGATATCATTTTACATCTTCGCAGTTTCGGAAGGAGGGAAATATTTAGACAGGAAAGCTTGTGTCATCCCCTCCCAAGTAGTAATGGATCCTGTAGGTAAAGAATTTAACCAAGCCTTAGCCTTATCTTTCAATGAAAATGGGAATAAACGTAACATGATGGCGTCGTCAGTAATGCCATTGTGTTTGAATGTGTCACAAATCTCCAAGAAGTTGGACATGTGAGCATTTGGGTCATCAGTGGTTACTCCCCCAAATTGTACTGAATGCTGGATCATTTGAATAATTGCAGGCTTTATCTCTTTATTAACTTGAATACTTGGCCTTGTTATGCTTGACAGTGATCCAAGGAAAGCTCGTTGTGAAAAGTCCCTCATAGATCTTGGATTCGGTGCTTGATCCTCATTCCGTTCTCCATTATTTTCGCCTCCTTCTCGATTGTTGTCCGCCATCTCTCGAGCTTCCCATAATCTCCTAAGACAAGTTCGCTCAATTTCTGGGTCAAGAGGCTTGAGTATGGGTTGGCTACTCCTTATCATGCACCAAGATGATGACTACATGTACAGGTCAACCAAAAAAAGAAACAACAAATGTAGTACCACGTAACCAAAATCGAAAACAAACAAAACACAAAAAGAATGACTAAATTACAATTAACTAATCTCGTATAATATTATACAAATTATTCCCCGATAACGGCGTCAAAAACTTGATTGCGCTTTTCTTTAGCAAATAAATACTAAGCGTTGCATGATATAAATCAACAGCACAAATCGACCTCAAGCATACGGTGTCAAGTTTTAATATAGTGATTCGTAAGTACGAGTATCGAATCTTGGACTAACAAACAAGTACCAAATAAGATTTTTTTAAACAATAAATAACCTATGATAATTAATAACAAAATTAAACTACTCTAATCCAACCAAAACAATCGACGATCGCGAGAAAAGTCCACAAGAAAGAATTATCAAGACAATGATTCACCTAACCCATATCTTACAATTCTTTTCTCCATACATCTTTAAGGTGACGGGTTTTCCGAATTTATTCAATATATTCTCTCGAGCTATATTAAACCTAACATCAAATTGCAACAAGTAACTCTCGTTCACTTAATTAACAATTCGATATTGAATGAACATTTATGAACACCACTAACTTTAGATTAAATAACCTAAAACTATCACTCGTATGTGATTTTATCTCTCGATCTAATCTTTAACACACATTATGAATTACTATATTGTATTATAATGTTATCTATCGATCTCAATTATAATAAATTATCATTCAAAAGGGATCAATCCTTCAAAAGCATGAAGAACAATATAACATGCACATAGAAGATGTATGAATTCAATTACAAAATCAATAGGAAAAACTATGTTTAGGATACTTTATCATCAAAAACACAACAAATCAAATTATTCATTCAAAACTAAAATAGAAAAGTAAAAGCAAACTCCCAAGTCGACTTCGTTCGTTGATTCTCGATCCTTCCTCACTTCTTTCTCGATCGTGCTCCTCGATTCTCTTGTTGGCTTGTTCCAATTCCTAGAATGAAGAGGTGATGGTGGATGATGGTGATATGGAGTATGGATGAATGGAGGCCCTTCCTAGGGTGTAAAAGTGGTGTTTTAATCTGATTTTTTGTGTTTAATATATAGAGGGGAGGAATTATGCACTTCCTTGTTGGACACAAACTCTATAAGGAATTTATTTTTCAGAAAATTCTTCCGGCCGATCGATATAGCAAACTTGCTGGACCACTCGATCGATCGAGCTTCGTTTTTTTTTTCTTTTCTTCCTTTCCCGTCTTCGACGCGTTCGCTCGGTTTGGTCCTTTTTCATCATTTTGGCTCATTTCCTCTACTTTTATGCATTTCAACATTGATTCCTGAAACATACAAATATATACCAAAAATCGTAAAATCGTCCATGAATCTATACGAAAATCATTAAAAAATCATATCTAAATAAGTGTAAAAACGACACTTATCAATAACCAACTCAACGAGTATATCCAAAGGTACTAGTACTCGTAACACATTCACCTAAATACACTATGTAGTACACTTATCTGCACAACACAATCATTTGTCTATCGAGCGAACCTGCTCAGCATAA
This sequence comes from Haberlea rhodopensis, assembly GCA_907163345.1. Lineage (NCBI taxonomy): Eukaryota > Viridiplantae > Streptophyta > Magnoliopsida > Lamiales > Gesneriaceae > Haberlea > Haberlea rhodopensis. Next base: position 4,299,673 of record CAJQUN010000052.1, read on the forward strand.
TGGTCTCGTGTCAACCTGTGACACACACACACACACAATCTTACGTCAACCAGTGGTACTCAAATCATATTACTCAATATATACATCTATATATGTTATATTCATCACAACGGCGGCACAAGTCACCCATCGCCCATCATACAGTATCATCATAAAATATCTCGTCAACCTGTGATGGTACGTGCCAACTCGTGATGGTTACACATGACATTCATAATACCATCGTCAACCTGTGGCGATACAATTAACACAACTAACACATAATAGCATCGTGTTCCAACAACACAGAAAGGCACTACATCTATACGCAGATCAACATAACATCTAACAATTTTCACAATTTTGACTACGTTATAACAGCGGCCCCATAATATCCATCGCTTTGAATTATCGGCGGCTCAATAGATTTCCCTCGTTTGAACATACCAGCGACCCACGCTACGACATGACAACGCCAAATATCCTTATTCATCGCTCAATAAGACAACTACAAATATTTCAATCCATCGCTAATCTATATAATTGTAGGATCCCCATGATCGCACTAAACTTGAACTGACAACTATAATATCAAGTAGAACAATTCAATATCATAACATGTACCCAAGTTGGGTACCTCGACATAGCACTGACTACACATAGCATATTCCTCAATGCATATGTAACCAAGACTATCTGACCACAACTCGACACACGGTACATCCCACTATACTTGGACGACCCTGGCCCAACTCCTCAATCTATCACATTGACTCACGCTAGACTTCAAACTAGCTCAACACTAGACAACTATTCTCAATACTCACTAGACATAGCTATCCACAATAATAAGCAGTGCTCAGTTCACGCTAGACTCTCACTAGCCTAGACACCTAACCACTACTCAGATCCCAAAATGTAAGATCCCGCTTACAATAAACAATATACTCTGGTAATACAAGGATTTTAAAAAAAAAATTGACAATTAACTCAACGTAATTTGGACCATCCAAATTCCACAACAAATAAATAGATCTTCAAACAATAAGTCCCACCACTAACTGTAATCATAATACGTCTATCCTCAAATGACACTGGATGATTACAGAACGACATACATGTTACAAATTTCATACAGAATGTTATAAACGAAGGAAACACTATGACTAGTGTACTAACTCAACTCGACCGTGCTAAGCCTCTGACTCAGCAACTCTGACACCTTGAGCCCTCTTACAGCTACCCTGACACCTGTTTCCATAGAAACCGTCCCCACATAGGATGAGCATACCAATACACAGGCAAACGACAAACAAATTAAATATAACTTGTACAATACCGAGTTATAAATGATCAGGAATTACTCCCTGAGTAATTTACAGTGCGTAGTAATACTCTTTACTACCAATTACTCCTCAACATGTACCTGTTTATTACGATACATCTTACCAATATGCCACGACCTCATACACGCCTGTCTGCGACGAATATCTCACATCATACCACACTGATCGATGCCTTACAATCCATGCATACCAGTGCTCAACAACAGCAACAAAAATAATATACATCGACTCAATCGATTTTAACATTATATATATATATATATAATAATAATAATAATATAATGTTTCCCTAGCTTCGATATGACAGTGGCATGAACCATCACTTTGAAATAACGACGACATATATTATATTGCACGATTTGCCATAACAACGGCAATGGCACAATATCATCACTATACCATATTTACTATTTTAACAGTTGTACTATATCAATTCAATCTCATAATCGCATCGCTTCGACGTGACAACTAGATGTATCTTTGCTTCGACATGACATCGACATTTATCATCGATTCGACATGACAGCAACATTATTATGGACTCAAGAGGTGACTCAGGTGCATGTAGCACTTTGTTCCTTTCGGACTCAAGAGGTGACTCCATCACATACAACACTTGGCTCCTTTCCACACTTATTCCTCAATGCTCAGACTCATACAAATCTCATTGATAAGTCTAGTATATCAAATCAATATCAATTCCATAATAATCACAATATTTAGATCAATCTATGATCCAAATATCACACTAGCACATCGCACGCTCCAGCGGTGACCCATATATTACAGCAATACATCGCTCGCGTCAGCAGCGATCATTATATTATTTTGACACATCGCTCATCCCCGACGTGACCCAAACACAATAATAAGATGACGCTCGCACCCACGGCAACCCAAACACAATAATCAAACATCACTCATTCTCTAGCGGCGAGACAATACAATAATAACACATCGCTCGTCCACACAGCGACCCAAACATAATAATCACACATCGCTCGCTCTCTAGCGGTGACCCAATACATAATAACACATCGCTCGTCCACACAACGACCCAAACACAATAATCACACATCGCTCACTCTCTAGCGGCGACCCACACTCGCTTTCTAGCGGCGACCCAATACATAAGAACACATCACTCGTCCACACAGCGACCCAATACAAAATGATACATCATTATTCAACAATACAATAGATAATATTCTTATTTAAGCTCGTACGCTACTACGTACCAATTCAAACACCACAACATTATATTATTCGTTCAATGCAATAATAATATAGCTACCGATGCTCGTACGTCATACCTTATAGTCCAATAGCAAGAGACATTCATTGCCTTTGCCCCGAGATCCGAAGAATTAGTCGCTACACACGATCAATAATCACAATCAATTACGTGCACACAATCACATACTCAAGCACGTATTCAACCTCCATATATCATCCAATAATGATGATTAATCACATAAAAGACTCGGGCAAAGCATACATCAACATCTCAACAATTACACAGATTCCACATTAAGCCCACGCACGCTCGCGATCGATCGCGACCTGCGATGTTTTAAAAATATTTTTCCTTTCCATGATGTTTCCAAACCCAAACTCAAATCCAATACCACTAACACCCACAATACTTCAAAAACTCCACTAAAACACGTAAAAACACTTAATACATCAACATATCAAAATCCCTCAAAAACCCAAAACTCAAACTCATCTCAATACATAACCAATCTTAACAAAAATAAAATAAAACAAAGACAATCAAGAGGGGAATAAGATTACCCGACTATTTGCTCGAAAATCCATCAAGAATCGAGCCTCTATCAATTTCTTCTTCAAAGAAGAATGGGGAAAGAAGGAAAAAGGAAAAAAGGGGAAGGGGAGGAGAGAATGAGGAGGAGGGAGAAGAGATGGTGAGCCGGGAAAATGATTGAGCATCGTCCACTTTGTATATATAGTACCAAGATGATAAGTGTCATTTTTACACTTATTTTGCTGTGAATTTGTAATTTTCGTGTTGATTCCTGAACGATTTTACGTTTTTTGGTATATATTTATTGATTTCAAGAATCTAGGTGAAAGTGCATAAAAGTGGAGGAAATAAGCTAAAAAAGGACCAAATCGAGTCAACGAAGCACGAAGTTGAAAATTTAAAACCTCGATCGATCGAGAAGCATTGCTCGGTCGATCGAGCGTAGCAGGTGTTTTGACCAACAAAAGTGAATGTTGCTCGATCGATCGTCGATCGATCGTCGAGCATGGCTCGATCGATCGACGAAGGCAGAAAATTTGAGTAACGCGAAGGAAGAGCGCTCAATCGGTCGAGAGGCCATGCTCGATCGATTGCCCAACAAAGTTTTCTGGAAAATATAATTCATTTTTGAGTTCGGTCCAACAAGGACACTTCCATCCAACCCCTCCACTATATAAGGGACCTATTACACGAATTTCTGGATTTTTGCACACCATAATTCAGACCTATGAGCAGCCTCCTTTATCCCACATCCATCCAAAAACACCTCAAGCCATTGAAGATCAAGAGCAACGCAAGAGACGGAACTACGGAGTAACGCACGGAGTGACGACCTCGTTTGTTCATATTTCTAATCTTGTTTACCTTTCATTCTCAGATTTTGATGTTTAGATTGTTGACAAACATATTTATGCATTGTTATTTGATGACGATTGTTGGCTAGGTTTGTTTATCAAGACTAGGGGATCCCGTGTTTGAATCCATGATTTGAATATTAGTTTTTGATACAGTTTTTGCAATCTTTGCGCATAATTTACGTTTTTAATGCTTTCAAAAGATTAGCTATCTTTTGCATGAATTTGGTAATCGTAATTGACTTGACCATATGAAATTACGATACGACATAGTAAATTAGGCCGTGATTTTTCGGTTGAAACGGACCAAGTAAAATCTAGCACACGTGTGATAGCTATAGATTTACCAAAATTGAAAGTGTTAGGATCGGTCCGGAGTGTTTAGAGGGTGGGGGGGTGAATGAACACTCCTTATAAAATTTATCCCTTGTGAATTCTTTCGGATTAGTGAAAGAAATCTGTTACTTAATCAACTCTTTGAACAGAACAGACCACTAAAAAGGTAAGTGCGGAAACGGTCTGCTCTTGTAAAAGTAAGAACGGCTCGATGGCTAAGTGAGGAAGGATAAACACAGGATATGTTTCTGGAAGTTCGAAGGTGGTGTAATCCTTCTACGTCTCCCCTTCTTCCAATTAAGGAAGGTTTATACTAGAAGACTTTGCTTTATACAATCCTGTTGTACAAACCCGATTCAGGCTGGATTTACCTTACTACCAGTCTGAAACTCCTAGTCACTCAACCTGCTCAGACACACTCTGTCTGACAGTTACAATAAGTTGCTCACTTCTATTTTTCAATACACAATGCGCACAGTGATCCTACAATGATCAAATGTTACAAAGTAATCGCGCTTAAATAAATAACTTCAGCTCGAAAGCTTCTGAACTTTGTAAGCGTGTGCAGTTGCTTTCTTGTGTGCTTTTCAATTGATCAGCGTGAGTTCCAAATCAAGAGTCAATGTCTTCCTTTTGTTGCATCCTTTTATAGTTGAGGGTAGCAACGGCATTGTTTCCCTTAATGTGCGACTTTGACTCTTTTTAAACTCTGAGAAAGCTACAGTCTTCTTCTTCAGGACACTTGCCGTTCTGGTGTATGCTTTCGGCGACTGTCAGGTAAGCTCTTCTTTGTCTTCTTACCTTGGCAATCTTCGACTTTTGATCCTTTGTAGCATTAATTACAGCATTAAATGCTACAATAAATGACCGTTAATGGTTCGGACTGAGATGCCATCCTTTATGTATCTTTGACTGCTTTGATCTGATAAAGGTTGAGATCGATCTGAAGTATCGATCTAGTCAGTCTGGAATCCATCGATCCGGTCTGATATGTGATATTCTTTATCAGCTTGCTCTGTTTTGCGCGATCGATCTGGTATGCCTGATTTCCATCGATCCGGTCTGAAATGTTTTGTCATCTTGCTCTGTTTTGTCCGATCGATCTGGTCAAACTGATTTCTATCGATCCGGTCTGAAATGTTTTGTCATCTTTAAAATCTCATCGATAAGGTCCGGAACTGACAAATTCCCCCTTTTTGATGATGACAAAACCTAGCTTCTACGTCTTTTTAACCAGTCTTGATAAGAGCTCTGAAGCGAATGCTTTCGGATCGATTACTTCTTTGTTCAAAATAAATGAACTTCATTAAGTTGAATCGATTAAATCTTTATTATTAAGCCTTATGATGAGGTTCAAAATAAATGAACACAGACTTAATCAAACGAGGATTTTATTGATCACCAAGAAAATCCTAAAAATACACAGTCTGAAAATATTATTTTCTAGAAGGCGGCCTGAGGTCTGTCTTCTTTTCCCCCTTTTTGTCAGCAGCAATCTCTTGAAGAAAGTCGACAACTTGTGCTAGCTGCGCGCTGATAGCGTCAAGACGAACGTCTTGAGCGCGGAGGGAATTGGCAACAGATGCTCTGACTTCAGTGGCTAGCTCAATCTGCTCTTTTCTCAGGCTGTTCTTGTAAGAGGCCTGTTGAGAAAACAGATCGTTTATGCCGCGCTGAAGGCTTCCGATACTGGCATTCATCTTCTCTTTGAAAGAAGCAAAGTCCAAGGCTGTGACCCTCTGACCTTGATGAACTTCTAGAATGCGTTGAGTCAAGGACAGACAGGTATCAGAGAAGTGCTGGATAGTCCGTGCCAGGGATGGAGGTGCATCAGATAGCTTGCTGGGAGAGTGATCTGATGATGACATGGCATGGTCATCTTCTTCAGCAATCGGCACGATGGAAGAAATGGCAGCTTGATGACTTTCGGATCGGATCAGAGTGACCAGATCCGAAGAAAAACCTTGAATGAAGGCCAAATCTTCATCTGATGGTCCCGGAGGAGAGTGGGGACTGGGAGGTTCCTCAACTTGGAGAGCTGCAACCACTGTAGATACCACGAAATCCGGATCGATGAGGTCTGGTACTTCAGTTGTTGCACATGCTGCAGCTGGACTGGGTTGTGCACGGGAGGCTGATGACTTCAATGGAATAGATGTTGTCGGAGAGTCCAACAGAACATTCATTGGTTCATCATCTGTTGCAGACGGAGCATTAGGCAATGGCTGCTCCGCTGTCTGGTCTGGTACGTGCTCTGCAGGCTGATCCTCTGTCTGTTGTGCTGCATCAGAAGGAATAACCTCGATAAATGGTTCTGCCAGAGGCTTGCTTGCAGAAGGATGATCCGGGCTTGTGGCTGGAGTGGAGATACTTAGCTTCTGTCGTTGAAAACGGACAGCTAAGGATAGAGCATGAACATCCATCTCGAGTTGAGCAATCACAGCCCCATCATCTCTGGCAGTTGGAGCAAGCGGATCGAAGTTCTTCTTTTTGGCAACAAGAAGCAGATTAGCCAGTCTGAATCTGTGTTTTGCCGTAAATAAATCTCTGCGCTGCACGGCAAGTCGAACATCATCAGTCTCTGTTCCTTTCAGAGCTTCATCTTCCATTTTCTTCAATCTGTGCAACTTACCGTAGAACAGCTCAATGTGGTTGATAGTCTGGTACTGGACATATTCATCAAAAACCACAATGAGTTCCTTTAGCCTCTCATCAACATCCTCCATAGCGATGTCGATGGCAGTCTGCGCTGCAGGTTTGGGTTTAGAGAGGGGTTCGGTGAGAATGGCTTTTCCCTTGCCGGTGGAGGAAGGGGACTTAATCCCTGATTGGGTATAGTCTCCCAACTCAGTGATAACTATCCCTTTGACCACGGGATTGGCAGAGGGAATTCGAAGGGTGACTTTGGGTGCAGGGGTTGAAGCTTGTGAAAGCTGGGTGGAAGGTTGAGGGGCAGGGGTTGCTTTAGAGGGTGGTAGTATGGGTGGAGGTAGAGATTTGGCTGGTTTGGTGATCTGGGTTCGGGGCTTTTTGGGAAGTGGCTTGGTTGGTGATGAGTGAGCAGACTGGGTGGCTTCTGAGTCAGTCTGAATGGTCAGCTTCCGCTTGACCCTAGGTTTGCGCACAGCAACTGGTTCCTCGTCCTGCTCAACCTTGACTGCAGCCAGAGTAGCAGGAGTAGGCGGAGCACTCTTGGACTTCAGCAGTGCAAGCCCTTTGGAGTTAAGGATCTTAAAGGGACGGAGAGCAGACGGCTTGCTCAGCTCGAGGCCTAAGGACTCCAAGAGCTTGCTGAGAGGAACATCAAAACATACGGCGTGCTTGGATGCAATCACCGTTTCCAGCAGTACTCCAAACAAAATCATGGACCAGTTTATCTTCTGGCCGGATACAATAGCTGCCATAGCCCTGAACTTTTCGGCGGTTACAGCATCGAAGCTTCCTGCTTTACCCAAACGTGGCTTGCCTACCACTTCGCACAACACCTGGAAATGGAAGAGCATTTCCTTCTTCTTAAAGGAGGGTTGCAATCGTTGGCCAGAAATAGAAATCTTCCCCTGAAGATCTAAGAGTGACGCTTGAGGAGTCTGTCCGAACTCTGTCAGTCCGGAACTGGGGAGGCCAAAGGTCTTGGCCATCGTCATTGGCGAGATCTCGAATTTGCCCTGGACAGTAGTAGAAATGGATGTCTTCCGGGAGATGGCGTTGGCGAACAGCTCGCGGATTTCTGATTCATAAACAACTGTTCCGCATTCCAAGAAGTTCCTTAAACCAGATGATTCCAGGGCTCTAAAAATGGACACCATCGCAGCATCTTCTGCCCTGTAAATGTCATCAAACTCAACGGAGAGTGAGTTATGAGTGATGGTAGCCATTTGAAAAGAGTTTAAAGGAAGTGCGAAGAGTAAGAGAGTGAGAGAGTAAGAAGGTAGAAAGCGGTAAATTGTAAAAAGTGAACAAGTATGAAATGTTCAGCCCGCTAAATAGGAGAGAGAAGACACGTGTCTTTATCTCCAAGACTGAGAATTAAATAATTCAAAATAAACGGTCAGGATAAAGAAAGATAAGGCGGTTAAAGTACAACTAGTTAAAATGGTTAATCAGTCCGAGCTGTTGTTATTGTCCAGACAGATCATTGGATAACATCAGACTGACAAGGATCGGTCTGAAAGTTCGGACCGGTCTGTGTCTTTCTGAACATTGTATTATCGATCTGTGGTGACAAAAAAAATCTTCAAGTGCGAAAAGAATAAAAACATCTAAACTAATTAAGAGAAGTCAATTAAACCAAGAATTTGACGGAAATAATTAAACTTAGCCTCAGGAAGCGGTTTAGTGAAGATGTCTGCTGCTTGCTGCTCTGTTGAAATGTGCTCGATCCGAATTTCCTTTTTGCCAACATGATCTCGAATAAAATGATGTCGTATATCAATATGTTTTGTTCGAGAGTGCAGAACTGGATTATACGTTATAGCAATTGCACTTGTGTTGTCGCAAAATATCGGAGAGTCAACAGCTTGGATGCCATAGTCTTTGAGCTAGTGTTGAATCCAGAGCATTTGAGCACAACAGCTTCCAGCGGCTAGGTATTCTGCTTCAGCTGTGGATGTGGCAATCGATGTCTGCTTCTTACTGAACCAAGAAATCAGTCTTTCACCTAGGAATTGACATGTTCCACTGGTGCTTTTACGATCGATCTTACACCCAGCGTAGTCTGCGTCTGAATACCCGATCAAGCTGAAGTTTGAATCTTTGGAGTACCAAAGACCAACGTTCTGAGATCCTTTTAAATATTTCAGAATACGCTTGGCAGCAATAAAATGTGATTGCTTTGGTTCTGACTGAAATCTGGCGCACATACAGACTGAAAACATAATATCGGGCCGGCTCGCTGTAAGATACAATAGCGATCCCATTAGTCCTCTATACATGGTTACTTCAACTGCCGTTCCCCCTTCATCTTTGTCTAACTTGATTGTTGGACTCATTGGAGTTGATGCAGTTGAGCATGTTTCCATTCCAAATCTCTTGAGGAGCTCTTTGGTATACTTGGTCTGATTGATGAAAATGCCATTGTTGAGCTGTTTTACTTGCAGACCCAGAAAGAATGACAATTCTCCCATCATGCTCATCTCGAACTGTCCCTGCATTAACTTAGAAAATTTCTCGCACAATTTGGGGTTAGTTGACCCAAAGATTATGTCATCAACATAAATCTGAACTAATAGGGTATGTTCCCCCTTAATGAATTTAAATAGAGTTTTATCTACTGAGCCGATCTGGAAATCATGGTTCAGCAGAAATTGAGATAGAGTGTCATACCAGGCTCTTGGAGCTTGTTTCAGACCATACACTGCTTTATTCAGTAGATATACATGATTGGGATACAAATGGTTCTGAAATCCAGGTGGTTGCTCAATGTAGACTTCTTCCTGAAGCTTTCCATTAAGAAAGGCGCTCTTGACGTCCATCTGATATACTTTGAAGTCTTTAAAGGCAGCATAAGCAAGAAAGATTCGGATAGCTTCAAGTCTGGCGACTGGTGCAAATGATTCATCGAAGTCGATTCCTTCTTCTTGTCTGAATCCCTGTGCCACCAGTCTGGCTTTGTTTCTAACCACAGTTCCATCTGCGTCTAGCTTATTTCTGAAGACCCATCTGGTTCCAATAACAGGCAGATCGCTTGGTCTGGGGGTTAGACTCCAAACTTGATTTTGTTCGAATTGAATAAGCTCTTCTTGCATTGCTTTAATCCAGTTGAAGTCAGTCAGAGCTTCATCGATCTTCTTGGGTTCCAGAGTAGAGATGAAGGCAGCATGAGTGAACTCATCCATCATCTGTCCTCTGGTTCTGATTGGTGCAGAAGGACTACCAATCACTAGATTAGGTGGATGCTTCTTAGTCCATCGATAGCTTGACTCTGGATTGTCTGGTCAGGTCGGATGAACAGTAACAGCATGATCAACATCTGTTTTAATATTTGAGTCAGGAGCATTCGGATCAGCTCGATCTGAAATTTCTTCAAGGCCTTGATCCGGTCTGTCTGGTAATTCTGGTTCTGGTGGATTGTCTCTTGACATGTTAGCTACAATCTCATCATCACTGTTAGCTTCGAGATGGATATTTTCCATCTGATTTAAAATTGATTCTTTGTTCCCTTCAACACATAAAGTTTCATCAAAGACTACATGAACAGATTCTTCTATAGTTAAAGTTCGATTATTAAAAACTCGATAAGCTTTGCTAATTGATGAATATCCTAAGAATATACCATTATCTGACTTAGCTTCAAATGCTGTAAGATGACTCTTACCATTGTTGTGAACGAAGCATTTACAGCCAAATACATGAAAGTGAGAAACAGATGGTCTGTTACCAGTCCATATTTCATATGGAGTGAGATTCAGCTTCTTGTTAATCATAGATCGGTTTTGAGTGTAGCAAGCAGTATTTTACAGCTTCTGCCCAGAACTTTTGAGAGATTCCAGAATCAGCAAGCATTGTTCTTGCTGCTTCCTTGAGCGTTCTGTTTCTTCGTTCTGCAACTCCATTCTGTTGAGGAGTTCGAGCAGCTGAAAACTCATGCTTGATTCCATGATCTTCTAGAAAGGATTCAAGATTCTGATTTGAAAACTCAGTCCCTTTGTCACTTCGAATCCTGTCTATGCTGGATGATTTCTCGTTCTGAGTGCGTTTCAGCAGCTTGATCAACTTCGGACCGGTCTGATCTTTACTGCTTAAGAATATAGTCCATGTAAAAGCGTGAGTAATCATCAATAACAACAAGAGTATACCGCATTCCCCCTAAACTTGTTATTGGTATAGGACCAAACAAGTCCATATGCAGTAATTCTAAACAGCGGGAGGAGGATTTGGCATTCTTGTTTTTGAAGGATGATCTGATCTGTTTGCCCATTTGGCAAGCTTCGCAGATCTTATCCTTAGCAAAATCGATCTTGGGCAGACCGATAACTAAATCATGTTTACACAGGCTAGCAATGGTCTTAAAGTTGATATGATTCAAGCGCTTATGCCACAGCCAATGTTTATTATCATTGTTAGCGATGAAGCAAGTAGGATTATCAGGTTGAGCATGATTCCAGTTAATCTTATAAGTGTTTCCATTCCTGATTCCTACGAGCATGGTTATACCGTCTGATGATTTAACAGTGCAAGTGTGTTTATGAAATTCTACAGCATAACCATTATCACAGAGTTGACTTATGCTAATCAGATTATAGCACAGATTTTCAACTAACAGCACATCATTGATAATAATGTTACCATGGACAATCTTACCCTTGCCCACGGTCTTACCCTTTGAGTTATCCCCGAAAATGATTTTGGGTCCAATACATTCTGTTACTTCAGACAGCAGCTCGATGTTTCCAGTCATGTGACGGGAACACCCACTGTCCAAATACCAGTCTGATGCGAGTTTCTTCGGTACCTGTTATCAAATATAATTATTGTTGGTACCCAATCCTATTTGGGTCCAGAACGGATTAGCCCTCTGGGAACCCACACCTGTATCAGCTTCAATGGCTTGTGTGTGTAGGGTGTGCTGTGTGCTGGTTTGTTTCGATGCTGTGTGTGATAATGTGTGCGCTGTGAAAACCTTTGATTCTCATAAGGTAGTCTATATCTTCGTTGAATCGGTTTTGAGTTATAGTAATTGTATTGTCTTCCTTGCCTTCGATCTTGCACCTTTGGATTTGGTCTGATAGACGCAAATCTTGCTGGTGCCTTTTCTTTGGCTTGGTCAACATAACCAATTCCTTTTCTCAGATTTTGATTCTCGTAAGAGACTCCTGTTTGAATCTTAGGTGCTTCAGTTTCATATACTGTGCTGGATTTAACAAATGTCATTTGTTTGACTTGATTCTTTACCAGCAACAGCTCAGATTCATCTTTGGTGCATTCTTTGGTGTCAAAGCCTATGCCGGTGAAATCACCGACGTTTCTTTGAACCTCTTGTAATTCTTCCAAGGATGTTCTGGATTTTGTCCATGTTTTGAATATATGTGAGAGCTTAGCATTTTGTGTGCTAATTCTCTTATTTTCTTCATGGAGCTGATCATAAGAGATTTTCAGCTTATTCAGCTCGATCTGGAGATTTTTGCACTCACCCTGCTCAGAGCAGCTTGGTTTGTTGTGCTCATCCATTTGAGTACTGATTTTGGCTTTATTCTTCTCAAATGATTCAGCTAAGATCCTATAATCATTAGCCATGTCTTGCAGTGCGGACATGAGCTCTTCTCGTGTAAATTCATTTGAGTCAAGATCATATACCTCGTTTGTCTGACTCATTTCTTCGTCTGCCATAAGACATTGAATATCTTCTTCGCTTTCGCTGGAAGAATATTCAGAGCTTTCCGAGTCTGAGTCTGTCTGAGCCCATTTGCTGTTTCCTTCTTCAGCTACTAGGACTTTTTGGGATTTTCCATGATTCTTGCGGTCTTTGTAGTGCTTCTTCTTTCTATCATCACGATGCTTCTCTTTCCGTTCTTCTTTCTTCGGTCTGGTGCAATCTGCGATGAAGTGTCCGGTCTTACCACAATTGTAGCAAGCCTGATCGTTAACAGTATCATCTTTTCTTGATTTGTAATGATGAGAAGGTTTGAAGTTCCTCTTATTTTTAGACATAAATTTACCGAATTTCTTGATAAATAATGACATAGCATCGTTACTCATCTGTTCAGCAGATCGGTCTGATGTTGAAGCGATCTGGTCTGGAGTGGCTGCCAGGGCCTTGTTTGGTTGAGAGATGAATGGTTCTGCTTCACCTCTGCTTATCAGTTCAAACTCATAGGCCTTAAGATCTGCAAACAGATCATGAAGTTCAACCTTGTTAAGGTCTTTTGATTCCCTCATGGCAATGGTCTTTACATCCCATTCCTTTGGCAGAGCTCTCATTACTTTCAGAGCGATCTCTCTGTTAGAATATTCCTTCCCCAGACCATTCAGTTCATTTATGATGCCGGTGACTCTTTCATCAAACTCATTTAGAGTTTCTCCACTTTTCATCTTTATGCTCTCAAATCTTTGAAGAGCAACAGTTAACTTGTTTTCTTTGGTCTGGTCGTTGCCTTCACATAGCTGTGCTATCTTCTCCCAAATTTCTTTGGCAGTAGAGCACATTTTGATTTTGCTGAACATGTTCTTGTCCAAAGTCTTGAACAAGATGTCTTTGGCCACATTATCGAGATTTGTTTTCTTTCTTTCCTCATTCGTCCAGAGGGATCTGTCTTTTTCCACCATTTGTGGTTCTCCATCAGAGATGGCTACTGCTGTATTGATTTTTAAAATCTTCATTGGTCCATCAGTGATGACGAACCACATATCGTCATCCTGAGCTGCCAGATGAGCTTGCATTCTGATTCTCCAGTCATCATAGTCTTCTTTTGAGAACATGGGGATTTTGTTGAATGATGCCATCAGCTTAGTCTTTGTGCTGATTAAGATGACCTTGCTCTGATACCACTTGTTAGGATCGGTCCGGAGTGTTTAGAGGGGGGGGGGGGGGGGTGAATGAACACTCCTTATAAAATTTATCCCTTGTGAATTCTTTCGGATTAGTGAAAGAAATCTGTTACTTAATCAACTCTTTGAACAGAACAGACCACTAAAAAGGTAAGTGCGGAAACGGTCTGCTCTTGTAAAAGTAAGAACGGCTCGATGGCTAAGTGAGGAAGGATAAAACACAGGATATGTTTCTGGAAGTTCGAAGGTGGTGTAATCCTTCTACGTCTCCCCTTCTTCCAATTAAGGAAGGTTTATACTAGAAGACTTTGATTTATACAATCCTGTTGTACAAACCCGATTCAGGCTGGATTTACCTTACTACCAGTCTGAAACTCCTAGTCACTCAACCTGCTCAGACACACTCTGTCTGACAGTTACAATAAGTTGCTCACTTCTATTTTTCAATACACAATGCGCACAGTGATCCTACAATGATCAAATGTTACAAAGTAATCACGCTTAAATAAATAACTTCAGCTCGAAAGCTTCTGAACTTTGTAAGCGTGTGCAGTTGCTTTCTTGTGTGCTTTTCAATTGATCAGCGTGAGTTCCAAATCAAGAGTCAATGTCTTCCTTTTGTTGCATCCTTTTATAGTTGAGGGTAGCAACGGCATTGGTTCCCTTAATGTGCGACTTTGACTCTTTTTAAACTCTGAGAAAGCTACAGTCTTCTTCTTCAGGACACTTGCCGTTCTGGTGTATGCTTTCGGCGACTGTCAGGTAAGCTCTTCTTTGTCTTCTTACCTTTAATGGCAATCTTCGACTTTTGATCCTTTGTAGCATTAATTACAGCATTAAATGCTACAATAAATGACCGTTAATGGTTCGGACTGAGAAGCCATCCTTTATGTATCTTTGACTGCTTTGATCTGATAAAGGTTGAGATCGATCTGAAGTATCGATCTAGTCAGTCTGGAATCCATCGATCCGGTCTGATATGTGATATTCTTTATCAGCTTGCTCTGTTTTGCGCGATCGATCTGGTATGCCTGATTTCCATCGATCCGGTCTGAAATGTTTTGTCATCTTGCTCTGTTTTGTCCGATCGATCTGGTCAAACTGATTTCTACCGATCCGGTCTGAAATGTTTTGTCATCTTTAAACTCTCATCGATAAGGTCCGGAACTGACAGAAAGCTAGTAGTTTTCACAAATCATTTTTCGGTATTGTTCAATAAGGACATTGGAGTGGTTTATTGTAACATTAATACTAGACCTGTTATAGGTTGACCATAGTATAACAAATGCAATAGGAAAACTCGTCACCTTAGAACGTAGGATTTTGAATCTTCACTAACAGAAAAATTGTGGGGATTTCACGGGTGGACCGACGTCTTGATAATTGTTTTTATCGTATCTTTTCATTATCCATCGATGTTTTGGTTAATTATTATGTTTTAGTCAATTAGTTTAATAACCAATAATCATATGCTAAATATAGTTAATATAATTGAACGTGGTACTTACTTTCCAGTCCTCATATGTTCGATACTCATACTTTTTATCTATTATACTAAAACTTGACACCGTACGCTTGTGGTATAAAATTGCTACATTGAAATTTTCTGTTTAAATAAATAGCGATCACAAGGCCCCAAAAAAACTGAGTCTCCAATACTCGCACGAAAACTCTTAATAACAATACGTGTTCAATGATTAACTCATATTCGCTCAAAGATATCTCAAATATCAAAATCCCCCTACCAACACGATTCCAAGGTTCAACATACCCACGAGAATAAGATCTCGAACCTTGAATCCAACAAATTCAACACCAGAGAATAATTTCATAAAATCTCAATTAGGTAATTATCCCATAACCACCATAGTTAAAATCAACTAATGATTAGAATTAAAACTGGATTACTGCAATTTATTTCTAGATATCACACAAGACCTCCCGAATAAAACAAAGTGTACGACATAATAAAGTCTAATAGAGCAGTAAATATCACCAACCTTAGGGGTGACTATAGAAACATAATAAAAAGTAGAAATCGAAGACACTAATAAATGGGAAGTGAGAATCTCATCATCCAAAGTAACTCTCAACGTAGTAGTCGGGTGAGTGTGAATGTCTGGGTCTACTCCTCTCACAAAGCAGCAGCAAATAGTAATGAGTGAATCATTAGTAAATCCAGAAAATGAAGCAGCAACGGAGATAACCAACTATGAGTCTGGTAAGTATGAGTGTCTGAGCCCACCCATACTCACGAATCTGCAATTGCGCCCGAAGGGGCCTAGAGGTAGTAGTCTGATGAGTATGAGTGTCTGAGCCACTCACACTCGCAAAGCAGCAACAGAGCCGAAGGGGCCTAGAGATGACCAACGGGTGGTTAGATGGGGTATGGGAGTCTGAACCACCGTGAAAACTAGGATTTTGTGATTAGGTGAAGTAATTAAATACAAAATAAAAAATTTAATGTGTAAAAATCATAACAAATCTAGCATATCATAATGGATAATATTTCAATCAAATTCACAAATGAATGAGATAAAAAAAAAACAAGATATATAAGATGATATAAATACAATCGGACAACTAGATTTTATTATATGAGATTTCTAATAAAAATTTATTTGTTATGGAGTCGAAATCAACTAAATCAGCAAACTTTCATCTGATATTATAATGGATGGTAAACAGGTTTTATTATTAAACATAACTACGGTTAAAACTTTTTTATAAAAAATATTGGGCTAACCCATGATAAGATAAAGAGTAGGCTTTGGTTAAAATAAACTAAAAGCAAATTGGGATATGGTACAATAAAATCTCTATAAATTAATACTCGATAAATTAATAATTTAAAATATAAATTTTTTCGATCCTAATTTTATTTTAACATTATTAGTTTAATACTTGATAACTTAATAATCTCTTAAATTAAATAAAAAAAACTAATATTTCACATTATTTGTATTAAAAAATTAAAAGAATTGGCCGGAGCCCAATATGCATTTGGAAACATTGTTGCTGCCCTGAAGAGTACTGCTCTCAGGGTCATCATCCACCATCCACGTGGTATCTTTTTTTTTTTCTTTCTAAAAAAGATTCCAAATGAACGGTGGTGATGTTCCTAAGAGAATTATCCTTAAGGGCATCATCAAACAAACCGAAGCATTTCTCGTTGTCATTCTTTTGTCCTCCATTATACCCTTCTTTCTTACGGCCATGTCAATTATTTCCGGCTATAATCGGCTTTTGTCCTCCTTCTTGCCTGCCATCACAGCAGCCGACGCCGGCGACTCTTCGCTAACAAGAGCCCCATTTGCAGATAGTTATTCCATTGTTTTGGATGATTCTTTCCATGGATCTTTACCTTCACTTTCTCTCCACCTGTCAAGATCAGGTTAGTCACCTCTAGTTTCGTCCCTTATCACCAATGGTGCAATTAAAATATTGTTAACAACAAAAACATCAGCATCATCATATCTTGATTGCTGTGTCACATGAATAGCCACAAAGACAGAATAGACTATTCATGAACCTAATAATGTATGATACAAAATAATAATTGGAACAATCTCGTAAAGTTTTTAATAATCAAACATATCATATTGGTTTTGGATCTCATATTAGTTGTACAATAACAAAGTTTATTGTATAAAAAACATGAAACTACATATTTAATCATGTAACTTGTCTATTTTCATTTTTAGTTCAAAATGTTCTTGTGTTGCAGTTTTAGTACAGTAAATTGATCAAGCGTTTGTCGTTTTACCAAAAGTTATAGCTGATAGTAACGGTGCAACTCAAATCTTTTAAATCGTACAACAAGACAAGTGTCACGTTTCGATCGATTACACAGAAAGTAAAAATGATTGTACCCAACAATCCTACTTCCAATGATTGCACTCCTTACAATTCATGAGAATCGAACATATGATTGTGGCTCTGATATCAATTATATGATCAAGCACTTGTCGTTTTACCAAAAGCTACAGTTGATGATAACGGTGCAACTCAAATCTTTTAAATAGTACAGCAGCACAAGCACGATTACATATCAAGGATAATTATTATACTCACATGTAATATTCCGATGAAAAATGACTAGAACCAAAATAAGATTCAATTTAATAGTATAAAATTATAAATTATCAAGCACTTGCCGTTTTACCAAAAGCTACAGCTGATGGTAACTGTGCAACTCAAATCTTTTAAACAGTACAGCAGCACAAACACGATTACATATCGATGATAATTATTATACTCACATGTAATATTCCGATGAAAAATGACTAGAACCAAAATAAGATTCAATTTAATAGTTATAAATTATCAAGCACTTGTCGTTTTACCAAAAGCTACAGCTGGTGATAACTGTGCAACTCAAATCTTTTAAACAGTACAACAGCACAAGCACGATTACATATCAAGGATAATTATTATACTCACATGTAATATTCCGATGAAAAATGACTAAAAACCAAAGTGAGATTCAATTTAATAGTATAAAATTATAAATTTTTAGAATTAAAAAGAAAAAATGAAGAAGTCAAGTGAGTAATATTTCTAATAAAAATAGTAATGATTCATTTTAGACGTGGCGTTCGATTGTGGAGAGTGTCAATAAAATAATACACACTTGCAATAAGTTTGGAACACATCACCAGCTATCATTTTTCCCCAAAAATAGAAAAGTATATTTATATTTATATATAATATCTTTGGATCGTGAAATAATAATACTGAGATGCAACGTGTGCAATGACATGAAATCTCTAGGCTTCTGCTCCGCCGTACGCGTATGCTAACAGCGCCCCCCGCCGCTTAACTATATATATATACTTCGCCACCTCTGCCTTCCACCGAGAAGTCGAAGTTTCAGAATAATTTCTGCAAACACGACTGTTTGAATCGATCGAGGATGGCGATTCGTGAAGCTGAGAAACTTAACCCAACGCACAATAAACAGCAGCTCCAACACCGATTGTCCGGCCCGTCTCCGAGGGCGAACAGGGTGAAGCTCCGAACACTGCTCCGAATATCTTCGGTGGCCTGCGGAATCCAGTTCGGTTGGGCGCTTCAACTCTCACTGTTAACCCCATATGTGCAAGAGCTTGGAATTCCTCACGCATTTGCGAGCATAATTTGGCTTTGTGGACCGCTTTCGGGACTACTGGTTCAACCCTTGGTTGGCCACTATAGCGACCGGTGCACAACTCGTTTCGGGCGGCGCCGCCCCTTTATATTCGTTGGAGCGTGCTCTATTATAGTCTCCGTCATTATTATTGGCCACTCGGCGGACATCGGGTGGATTCTCGGGGACAACGAGAAGAAGAGAATTCGAGCTGTGGTGGTGTTTGTTATCGGGTTTTGGCTTCTGGATGTATCAAATAACACGACTCAGGGGCCTTGTCGGGCTTTGCTCGCTGATTTAACGGGTAAGATAACTGGTAAAAATAGGAGTATACCAATATTTTTATGCTCATAGTACTATATGTTTCTACAGTTTTTTATGCTATTTTAAACTTGGAAAAACTGATATGTGAATGTTTATTATTGTGTTGGTGTCTGTGATGTAATCAAATTTCAGTCAATATTTGTTTGCGCCTGGTCTGCTTTACTGCAAGGGAAGGAAAAAAAAAAGGTGCTCTTTCAGCTATCGTAGTGGTGGCTATCAATTTGGGGGAGTAGACTCAGAAATGCCCTTAAATGAAATTTAAAATTTCATGTTGGAAAATTGTGATCTTCATCCAAGTAGACTCGAAAACAGTGTCGTGATTCATGGTTTTATGAGTTCCTCAAAACAACACAATTTCTTTTCTTTCAGAAAAATATTGGAGTTAGTATTTTGGCTTCTAGACTCGTATTCTCATGTTAGATACAATATCTTCATCTGTAATTTACAAAATTCATCGTGTATGATGTTTTGTGCTATGGTTAGATGGGTCAGGTTGGTTTTTAGGATTCCATTTCTCTTTTAGGTTTGCCGGACAACTTGGTTCGATCTGACTATACTAAATTCTATCCATAATCTGGTCTCAGTAATTTGACCATCACCAGTTGAGCACAGCTCTACTAAGAGGTGTGCGGTGTTGCTATTCCTAAGTTATGATCCTTTCTCATACTTCATTTTGTTGGGTAGTTAAAGTTGCTTTGTAGCGTTCTAGGAGAGTTGAAGGGTGTAATAATTGATATGGACTATTCTTTTTTCGAGAATGTGTCGAAATTGAAGCCAAAAGTCCTTGCTGTCACTATCAGCTGCAATAATTCATAAAACATTCTCTGTGGAAAGAAATAAAATGTCGTGATTGAAGAGTTCTATGACGCTAACATAACATGGCTTCTGTAGCTTCTGTAATTTTAAAGTTTAAGTTGGACTGGCTTGCACTTTCATGTAGGTAGCTCTGCACCCAGGGATTTAAATTACATTATCCCACAATTTTATAGAAATTTCTCAAGTCAGGCAAACCTGGTGAACATGGAAAGAGTGTGCATAGTTCACACATCATTGTGCTTTTGAATGTTTTTTTATAATTAACTTGCTTGATCCACAGAAACATTATGTGGTATGTAACAACTTGTCTGCACCCCAAGTTTCCCTTCATGAAGGCTGCATTGAAATTCAGTGCATAGAAGTCATATCTAACAGCCTATACACCTGATTGGTCAGAATGTGATTGTTTCAAAATTCTTCAAACTGAAATTCAACCTAATATTCTGGAGAAAAGAATGTAATTGCGAAATTTTTTGATTAGATAACTCTTGTTTCATACGACTATAAATCAGAACCACAAACTGCTGATTCTGTGTTCAAACTTTTGTAGTTGGTGCAGAGAATAAGAAACTAAGCTCCTCCATTCAAACTTAATAATCTTGGCTCAGAAAGAAATGACAGCATGATGGTTTCCTACATGGATATCTCCTAAAAAAACTTGAGTTTATGATGGGTCTTCTTCTGACTAAAAATGCTTCTTTTGCTAATTCAACATTGTAAGCTTAGCTGTTTCAAACATTGTTATGCTCCTTTGTCAGGATCATGCCTATCGAAATATTGATTACTTTTGAATGTCGCTTGCAAATGTTTTATATTCATCGTTTGTCATTTGTTGATTGTGATAGGAAAGGATCATCGGCGAACTAGAGTAGCAAATGCATATTTCTCCCTATTTATGGCTGTTGGTAATGTCCTTGGGTTTGCTACTGGATCTTTCAGTGGCTGGTACAAGATTTTTCCCTTCACACGGACTGCTGCTTGCGACATTAACTGCGCAAATCTGAAGGCAGCATTCCTGATTGACATTGTTTTTATTCTGTTTACAACCTGGTTAAGCCTCTCGGCAACAAGTGAGCAAAACACCATGCACAATTTTGCTGAAGGAACCTCTGAAGGTTCTCCAGAGCATGAAGCGTTTCTCTGGGAACTGTTTGGAACTTTTAGATCTCTCCCAGGCAGTGTTTGGATAATTCTTCTTGTCACTGTGCTGACTTGGATTGCCTGGTTTCCGTTTCTTCTTTTTGATACTGATTGGATGGGTCGTGAAATATATGGTGGAAAACCAAATGAAGGGAAGAATTATTCCACTGGAGTGAGAATGGGTTCGTTGGGTTTGATGTTGAATTCAGTCATCCTTGGAATCACCTCAGTACTTACGGAGAAGTTGTGTCGGAAGTTGGGTGCTGGATTGACATGGGGACTTTCAAATATTCTCCTGTCTCTCTGCTTTATGGCAATGCTTATTATTACTGCCTTGAAGAGCAATATGAACATTGGCAGCCATATTCCCCCAGATGGTGTTGTTGTAGCTTCTCTAGTAGTATTTGCATTTCTTGGCATTCCATTAGCTGTAAGCTACGCAATTTTTTTAGTATCTTTAATATATTCTTTCTCTGAAACAATTAAAAGAATAGGTTATAAAGAAAGAAGCCATTATATACAAAAGAATCCCCGTTCTAAGTTTGTCCATGCATGTTACACTCAACAAGAATTGAGATTATTTGATTGTTGACTGTTCATACAAAATTCACCTAGCTGCATTAATGCAAAATGGCTCTCATTATGTCACGAGTAATCTCGCCGGTGTATGGAATTCATGAAACCTTTCTAAGTATGGGAGATTATTTGTATTCTTGGCCAGATTTTTTCACGCTTCTAATTTAAAGGGTTGGATGGATCTATGGGTGCTAAATTTCGGTAAAGCTGATCTGTGGGTGCTCACTCTCTGGTTTTCTGACTGCATAACACTTTAAATTTCTTCTTATCTGGATTACTGATGTTTTGCAGATAACCTACAGTGTCCCATATGCATTGGTTGCTTCTCGTGTTCAAGGTTTAGGCCTAGGCCAAGGTTGGTTGGAATGTGCATTTGTAGTTATATTTTGCAGGCTGGAGGTATGTAATTAATCCAATTTTGCAGGACTGTCCATGGGAGTTCTGAATCTGGCAATTGTCATTCCACAGGTATGACTTAATCTCAACAATCTTCCTTTTATGGATTCTTCTACCTGCTTCCTTCTCCACTGGCTGTTGGATTTGGTTGGTGAATTTACATGTAAAGTGCTTTTAATTGAGGCCAGCATAATATGTTGTTTATTTTTGAACTTGTATATGGGTGAGGTTTTAATCATTTGACCATGTATACCTATACCTGTATTGCATCAGAATTCAGCTTCGTGATCTTTTCAGCATTTCTGGTGTGCTTAAATCATATATTTTTCTCTCCACATCAGAATCCTCCTTCCGGTATTTTCTAAATTATGTTGCAATATCGTCATGGTCATTTCAAACATATGGCATGAAGTATCTTCACACATTCTGGTATCTGGAACATTTTCATTTTACATGTTATCTGTAATGGGTACCAATGAGGAATGCGAGGTTCCTATTGGAAATATTTGATGCTTGCCATGATTTAGAAAGTTGTAAATTTTTTTGTTTTGAATACAGATTATTGTATCAGTTGGAGCTGGGCCATGGGATCAACTATTCGGTGGTGGCAACTCTCCAGCTTTTGCTGTAGCTTCAATATCTGCATTTGCTGGTGGGCTTGTAGCCATCTTGGCTATTCCTAGAACAAGGATTGAAAGGACTAGGTCCCTCCGTTAAGGTACTTGAAGATTGTTAAATGGGAGATTAGAATGATACATTCCTACATAGGCTAAAAGGAAAATTAAAGATTCCATTAAATGCTGAGTACCATATGATGTCACAGGTATCACCTGTGTAGGTATGGGATCTAAGATTGATGGTAAAGGCTGAAGGTGCATTTAAAATTTCATGTTGACCTATTAAAATTTTATTTTCTGAGACTTCTTTCTGAGCCAGCGTGTAACAATTATCTTGTGAAATACAAAAAAAAAAAATATTGAAAACTGTGCTGAAAATGTTAAATCAATTGAAGTCAGCTTGGCTTCTCACAGAGCATTTGAACACTGATTAGTGTTTGCACATTTGACGCTTTCAAGTTGTCAACGGAACTATTGATGTGTTCCTTAATTTTAGGTGTGGTTTTTGGGCTATTTGAGTTTTATTGTTTTTGTCCTTATGCGAAGGAAGATGAAAAATATCATATTTATTGGATTGTTGCTAGAACTTTTAAAATGGTGATTTTGAAGGAACTATTGCAACGTGCTGGTTAACTGACATCTAGATTTAAACGTCAGAATCTCAAGTTATCTGAAGTTTGGAAATTATATCAACTTCACCTGATAAGTTCTTGCTGATAACATGAGATACACGAGTTTATGTCAACAATAATTGTTGTGTAATACATGAGTTCTGTTTGATGCTTGTTTTAGTAAACCTTCATATTTATTCAATTGCATCCTCAGTAACTTAAGATGGTGTCTGAGTCCTTTATTTTTTTCTGCAAAAAAGGTTCCTGAGTCTTGACAGGTCAGTGGTTTAATGCCATATTTATTATAAACACCCATTGATTCGCTTAAAGCTTTGCTACCACACTTGTTGTCTGATCTGCAGCTGAAGTTACGTACGAAGCTACTTGAGGTACTAGATATTAGTTTTATAACAATTTGGAAGGTTGGTTATATGTGTTGATGTGTAGAAAGCATCATTTTCACCCATCATGATTCCAGTAGGCATCTATAAATTATTGCATTTTAGGTTTGGATCTTGGTCATCATTTGGACAGTCATCCAAATGGAAGGAATTCTACTTAGTTGTCTGATAAAAAATTTAAATTCATATGTGTCGCACAGTACCAATATCCATTTTTCCCATCCTCGTGTTCTACAACCTTATTACATTTGTGTTAAATCTTCCCTCTCTGGTGGTTAAATCTTGAATTATTTTAGAATCAATGTTCTTGCGAGGGATCTTATTGGAGTGTTTTAATGGAAATGACTCTGATGATAGGAGAACTCACGATGGTTCCATTATTACAAGTCTTACAATTTTTGCAAATTTTACACATCACAGATGAGAATCCAATTAGAGGGGATTTTTTTTTATCAACTTCTGGTTGTAGCTTGTCTCTCTCGAAGAAGCTGGAAGCATTTTCTGATAGTTAATTGAGTTTGCTCAAAACATCTAAAAAGAGGTTCCAACGTATTCGGTGATGCAAATATATTGAAATCCTAATTGTGCATCACAGGAAGAGCTTCGGGTAAAACCTCACATCTTGTTCCTGTTTGTCTTTTTTTTGACATTTCCCCCTATATTCTTCAACCTCAGTTGGGAAATGGGTCGAGCAAGTGCTATCAAGATCTTAAGATCTTTTGAAATATTGAAAATCCTTCAATATTAGCTATATGATTTTGACAGGCCGCCAAAACCAAAAGTTCTTTGAAGGCTAAGATGCTATATTGGTTAGGAGAGTTGGTTGTACCTTGATGTTGTGGATGATTGGGTTAAAGCATCAGGTGGCCATCTTCTGTGGCACATCTTAGGAAAGTTATCTTATCACTAAGCTGAAAATGAAATAACATCAAAGCAAGGTTAGCTCGAACTATGGATTTTAACATCACTCTTAAATCCGTAACTATTAATTAAGTGCAACAACTTATTGGGACTAGTTCTGAATAAAGACTGATATTCATTTAGGAATTTTAATGCTCTTCATTGATGTAATAATCATGCTCTGAAATCTCACACAATTTGTGCCTGAGCTGGTGAGTATATTGGTTGTGTTCCTATAAATTGAAAATTCCACCTTGTTGCACTTTATTCTGTTTAATTTTTCTTGAGAAGAATCTCTAGATTATTAGAATCTCATTCATCAACATTCTCTTCTTTTATTTGCATCGTAGCTTTGGAAAAAAATCTAAATATTTGCCTTGTTGGTATCCTGTGAAAAGACGATAAGAAATTGTCATTTCCCACAGTTTTTGCATGTCCACACGTCTGTGAATCAAGAATTGATCCTTAAATAGAACATTCACTTGGAGGAATGCATATGTTTTTGTTTGTGATAAAGTTCGGGGTAGCATTTCCAATACATGGGTTGAGTTGGTGACTGCGTGGATGATTCTTTTTCGCAAGTAGTTTTGCATTTGGGAAACATTTCATATTCAGATTACTTAAATTCTAGTAGAACTCTCCAAACAATAACCCAGTGGATATGATCAATTTGGGATGTGGTAGGATTCTAGTTTTCCACACCGAAAAAAATAGGATTGGTTATCACCATTTCTGGTCCGGTCTGAATTCAGGCACGGCCCGCCCGTAGTCCGGGAATGGCGCCAGGCCTGAACCCTACCTGAACCCTACTTAATTGATTGAAATTTTTCTAAAAGTGTTGAATATTTAGATTGATAGAAACTGAAAATGACAATGGTTGGGGCTTTTAATCATTACTTTGCAACCTTTTCTCTCTTTAGCCAAAGCATGTAACTAAGCTCTTATCAGTCGAAGCATACGTTGTTTACCTTGTTCAAGGCCATCGACTTGAATATGCAAAATTTACATTTCTTTCTTTTTTCATAGTATTTTATATTTAATGTGTTGTGAACTGTTACCAACTCTTTTCTTTTTACTGCAGCACAAGGCGCCGGAAATCTTTCTTTCAACCGGGAATATTCATGCCGCAAAGTCATCTCAAGACACGATTTTTTGAGAATCTCTCTTTTATATATAGGTTGCCGGATACTATCGTCGGGCACTATTTTTCGGGAGAATCCTTTTCTTATTTGCATAAATTGCTCTCATTATCGTACATTTGTTGTGCTGTGTAATGTAATAAAATCGAAATGTCGTTTACACTCCCATACTAGATCACACGAGCAGTGTGAATACTCTGAGTGCATATTCTTTTTAAAAAAATTGAGTGTAATGCGTCTTAATTAATTAATTATTTATATATATATATATGAAATTAAATGTATCTAATATATATTATATTTAACAAACTTATATTATATTTAACAAACTTACATTATTATTATTTTATTTGCAAATTTACACAGTTCTTAACAAATTTGATGGTAGTTTTACCATTTTTTTATCAGACAAATGAAGGAGTGCGAGAAATAAATATATATTAATTTTAAAATAAAGGAGTGTCAGAATTAATGAAGGAGTGCTTGAAGTATTCTAAAAATAAATAAGTTCATAAATACATGTGTTAATAATGCATGTATTAATTAAAATGTTGTGAAACGTAATATTTATGTATTAATTAAAATGTTCATTTACCTTCCACATTTTACCCTCATGTAACTACAATCTTAAGCCTATAAATAGAGGTTTAAAATTAAATGAAATATAGAATGAAAAGCTCTCTAAATTTCTCTCTAAATTGTTCTTTATAGAATATAATATTATTATTTTATAACATGTTATCAGTATGAATCTCTAACCAACTTTGTGTAAGTGTGGTAAGTTTTATTTGTTTTCTTGATTTTAATTACAGTATGACTAATCTTGCAAAACTCGAGTTTGTTGCTCTTGATATCACTGGAATCTATCATGGTTACTAGATGCTGAAATTCATCTAGAGGCAAATGGTCTTGGAGAAACCATAAAAGAAGGAAGTATAGCCACAAATCAAGAAAAGGCTAAATCAATGATCTTCCTCCGCCACCACCTTGATGAAGGGTTAAAAACAGAATATTTGACGGTAAATGATCCATTTACCTTGTGGACTAGTTTGAAGGAAAGATATAAACACAAAAAAAAACGGTTATTCTTCCAAAGGCTCGTTATGAGTGGATGCACTTACGCTTGCAAGATTTTAAAACTGTAAGTGAGTATATTTCAGCAATTTTCCGATCAGTTCAAAGTTTAAATTATGTGGGGAAAATGTAATTGATGGGGATTTATTGGAGAAAACATTCTCCACTTTTCACGCATCGAATGTGCTGCAGCAGGAATATCGTGAAAAAGGTTTCAAAAAATATTCTGAATTGATTTCTTGTCTTCTTGTTGCTGAACAAAATAATGAGCTTTTGTTGAAAAACCACGAGGCTCGTCCAATTGGTGCTGCTCCATTTCCTGAAGTAAATGCGACAGCTATGCGATATAATAATGAACAAAATCGAGGCCAAGGTCTTGGTCATGGTCGAAATCGTTACAAGAATAATCGTGGTGGCCATATCAAAAGTATTAAGCACCACCAGAAGTGGGAAAGTAACAATAACTGTTACAACAATAATTGTGGTGATCGTATCAAAAACATTTCACACCACCAGAAGTGGGAGCATAATGATGAGAAATATGTAAACCAAAATAAAACGGGGAAATAATAAGTGCTATCGTTGTGGCATGAAAGGCCACTGACTCGTACTTGTCGTACGCCAAATCATCTTGTTGATCTCTATGAAGAATCATTGAAGAAAAAAGAGAAAATGATAGAGACAAATTTCAAATAGCAAAGATGTTAATCTTAACCATAATTTTGTTAACAATGATTTTAATGATTTTACTTCTTTTGATGTTGCTGATTTCTTTATCAATCATCATGAAGGTGATACTAGTCATGGAAATGCCTAAGAATTTTCATTTTATGTTTGCAAATAAATATTTCATTTTATGTTTGTAAATAAATATTTATAATAAATTTTTATTGTCAATATTTCTTTTATTATACAAATATTTTATTTATCATAAATAGAAGAAGAAGAAAAATCTCATTTTGAAAATTTATTTTTTTTTGAAGAAAATGGACGTTCCAATGATCATTGACAAAGAATTATGTTTGGCAGACAGTGCAACAACACACTCTATACTTAATGATAAGAAGTATTTTTCATATCTAATAATGAAAAAAACTCATGTTAATACCATATCTGGTAATGCAAAATTAATTGAAGGCTCCGGAAGAGCAACTATAATTTTGCCTGGAGGAACAAATTTTTGCATTAATAATGCTTTATTTTGCTCAAAGTCTCAAAGAAACTTATTGAGCTTTAAAGATATTCGTAAAAATGGATATAATATTGAGACTAAAAGTGAAGATAATAATGAATACTTGTATATTACAAGTATTAACTTTGGAAAGAAAGTTGTTTTGGAAAAATTACCTTCTTATTCATCTGGATTATACTACACATATATAACTACAATTGAAATATATGCAACGGTAAACCATAAGTTTACTGATCATAATGATTTTATCATTTGGCATGATCGGTTGGGTCATCCCGGTTCTATAATGATGAGAAGAATTTTAGAGAATTCATGTGGTCATTCTTTGAAGAGCCAGAAGATTCTTCAATCCAATGGATTCTCATGTGCAGCTTGTTCTCAATGCAAGTTAATCATAAGGTCGTCACCGATGAAAAAATGAATCTCCTGCATTTTTAGAACGCATACATGGAGATATTTGTGGGCCTATTCACCCACCTTGTGGACCATTTCGATATTTATGATTTTAATTGATGCATCAACGAGATGGTCACATGTATGCCTATTGTCAACTCGCAACTTGGCATTTGCAAAATTACTTGCGGAGTTAATTCGGTTACGAGCACATTTTCCAGATTATAATATCAAGAAAATTCGTCTTGATAATGCTGGTGAATTTACATCACAATCTTTTAATGATTATTGTATGTCTGTTGGAATAATTATTGAACATCCTGTCGCTTATGTTCATACACAAAACGGTCTTGCATAATCGCTTATTAAGCGTCTTAAATTGATTGCACGACCATTGCTCATGAGAGCTAAACTCCCAATATCTGCGTGGGGACATGCTATTTTGCATGCAGCTGCATTAATTCGCATAAGGCCAACGAATTATCATGAATATTATCCCCAACAGTTGGTTTTTGGTCAGGAACCAAACATTTCCCATCTTAGAATTTTTGGATGTGCAGTTTATGTTCCAATTGCTCCACCACAACGCACAAAGATGGGACCTCAAAGGAGATTGGGCATATATGTTGGGTATGAATCACATTCTATGATAAAATATCTTGAGCCAAAAACTGGAGATTTATTTACGGCTCGTTTTGCTGATTGTCATTTTGATGAATCATTTGTCCCAACATTAGGGGGAGAAAATAAACAGTTGGTTGATAAAATTATGTGGAATGAATTGTCATTATCTCATTTTGATCCTCGCACAAGACAATGTGAACTTGAATTTCAAAAGCTAATTCATTTGCAACAGTTAGCGAATCAATTGCCAGATGCTTTTTCTGACCTAAAGCGTGTGACCAAGTCACATGTACCGGCTGTTAATGCTCCGATTCGAATTAATGTCCCTGAAGGACCTTCTACCATTATTAGTAAATTAAAGGCGCCTATGAAACGTGGTAGACCAGTCGTTTCTAAGGATAAAAATCCTCGAAAACGAAAATAAGTTAATAATGAAGATAGTAAAATCGAGGAAATTGAAAATCCAGAAGAATTCTCAAAATCTAAAACTCTTGAAGAGTTTCCAAACATGACAAATAATAAACTTCCAGATGAAGTTCAGCAATTACTATTATGAATGAGAACGAGGATCATGAACCAAAATATGTGGATGAATGCAGACTTAGAAATGATTGGGAAAGGTGGAAAGATGCGATTCAAACAGAGTTGGATTCGATGACAAAACGTAAAGTTTTTGGACCAGTATGCACACCTGAAGATGTGCAACCAGTTGGCTATAATGGGTCTTTGTGCGAAAACTAAATGAGAAAAATGAAATTGTACGGTATAAGGCACGACTTGTTGCACAAGGTTTTTCCCAAAGACCTGGTATTGATTATGAGGAGACATATTCTCCTGTTGTGGATGCAACAACTTTTCATTATTTGCCTAATCTAGCAGCAAATGAACAACTTGAAATGCTTCTTATGGATGTTATTACTGCCTATTTGTATGGTTCACTTGATAATGACATTTATATGAAATACCCTGAAGGTTTAAAATTACCTAACGGACATGACCACGGTTCTAGAGAACTTTACTCGATCAAATTGTATAAATCGCTATATGGCTTGAAACAAGCTGGACGCATGTGGTATAATCGTCTTGGTGAATACTTGATGAAACAAGGCTATATGAATGACCCTATTTGTCCATGCGTTTTTATTAAGAGGTCTGGAACTGAGTTTGCAATCATTGCAATATATGTTGATGATTTAAATATTATTGGGACTCCTGGGGAGCTCAAGAAAGCTACGGATTATTTGAAGCAAGAGTTTGAAATGAAGGATCTTGGAAAAACAACATTTTGCCTAGGCTTGCAAATTGAGCACTTAGAAAATGACATCTTGTTACATCAGTCTGCTTATACAGCAAAAATGCTTAAACGATTCTATATGGATAAAGCACATCCACTAAGCACACCTATGGTTGTAAGATCACTTGATGTGCATAAAGATCCTTTTCGACCTCATGAAAATAATGAAGAAATACTAGGCCCAGAAGTGCCATATCTTAGTGCTATTGGAGCACTAATGTATCTTGCTAGTCATGCACGCCCTGATATATCATTTGCTGTGAATCTGCTAGCAAGATATAGTTCTTCACCTACACGAAGACATTGGAATGGTGTTAAACATATATTTCGCTATCTTCAAGGAAAGATGGATATGGGCCTTTATTATCTTAAGGCACCCAAATTTGATCTCATAGGTTATGCAGATGCTGGATATTTGTCTGATCCTCATAATGCTCGGTCACAAACGGTTTATGTGTTCACATGTGGTGGTACAGCTATTTCTTTGCGTTCTATGAAACAAACCATAACTGCCACTTCTTCTAATCATGCTGTTGGCGATCAATGAAGCAAGTCGGGAATGTGTTTGGTTACGATTTGTAATCCATCATATTCGAGGAACATGTGGTTTGCTTTTGGACAAAAACATTTCTACATCTTTGTTCGAAGATAATGGTGCATGCATCGCTCAATTGAAGGAATGATATATCAAAGGTGATAAACGAAACACATTTCACCAAAATTCTTTTTCACTCATGATCTTCAAAAGAATGGTGAAATCAATGTTCAACAAATTCGTTCAAATGACAATCTGGCAGATTTATTTACAAAGTCTCTACCGACTTCATCATTTGAAAAATTGGTTCACAAAATTGGAATGCGACGACTAAAAGACGTCAAATGATGAGCTCAAGAAGTGAAATTGTTTCACACTGTACTCTTTTTTCCTTAACCATATTTTTTTCCCAATGGGTTTTTCCTGGTAAGGTTTTTAAAGAGGCAGTATGTAGACATCCAAGGGGGAGTGTTATAAATATGTTCATAAATACATGTGTTAATGCATTAAAGTGTTGTGAAACGTAATATTTATGTATATCGGATGTCCATTTACCTTCCACATTCCACCCTCATGTAACTACAATCTTAAGCCTATAAATAGAGGCTTAAAGTTAAATGAAATATAGAATGAAAAGCTCTCTAAATTTCTCTCTCTAAATTGTTCTCTATAGAATATAATACTATTATTTTATAACATCCATGCAATTCTCCAACCTAATAGTATATTAAATTTAACAAGTTATCTTCATTATCTTGACTTATTAATTTGTTTCTATTGAGTCAAACCGTCTTAATTATTGCTTTTCAAATAATCATCCATCCATTATAAATAGTCATCCATCCATTATGTTCCTTTATTTGACCCCACATATCTTTGTGATGAAGTAAATGGCCAATTGATCGGTGTTTAATACTAGATCTAGTCTTAACTACTTGTAACATTAATCCAAGACTCGAGGCAAGAAAAGATTAAGTGTTGGGTTGTTTCTTTCCTCTTGGTGATATAGCTCGCAAAAGTTTGTGATCTGGCCCGATATAATTGTGTACCAAGTTTTTCTTTGTTGATATCCTGTCTCGAATTGCACGCCAAGCAAATGTCCCAACCTTATTAGGTGCAGTTTTACCATTCTTAAAAAAACATTAAATTAGATTTTATTATGTTATTTTTACGTTTTTTGTAAAAAGTTATTGCCAATAATAATAATTCAAATTTTTATTTCTCTGGCCTTCTAATATAAACAATTATAGTTCTCAATATAATGGAATTTTAATACAAACCCGAAGCAGCGAGAAACCATGACAAGCTATCTGAACCCAAAATGGGGAGAATGTTATTAATAAAGAAAAAAAAAATCCGGGGAGAATGAAGAAAGTTTAATAAGACTATTACAGAACTAGAAAATCTTAATTAGCCTTAAAGTGCGACATTAAAGCACGCCGCAAGCAAACTCAATTCGTGTGTTGAGGGTAGGAAGATACTTGGCTCCCATAGACTACTACAATTTTCTGGTATATAAACATGCTCTTCATCACAAAACCCGCAGCAAGCTCTGTTTTCGTTGAAAGTTGAATTATGTTTGAAAAGAGATCCAAGATACTCGGATTTGTGATAAAGCTGTGAGATTACATCTTACATTTTATATAGATCTTCAGATGAGCAGTTGTATGTTCGTTTTTATTTTGAGGGTACAATAGAAATTCCAGCAGTCCTTATAGCTCCAGCGAACTCCGCAAAGTAAGCGTTCACTCAAATGAAAAGCTCTGCTTATGTGAATTTTATCTTGTGTTGCAAATTATAATTCTTTATGAAAGAAAAAAACAATATCTACTGAAAATACTACATAAAATTGGATGCAATCCAACTAGCCACCCCTCACCGACCCTCCTCTTCTACCACAAACCCCCCCATCTACAGGCCCACCAAATGCAGATGAAAACTGCAAAATGAAGATTTGAAAGCTTTCATTTGAAATCAGCTTGCTAGCTCCTAGATAGGATTATGAACAGTGATGTCCAAGTCAGCAGAAAATTGTTGTGCTTTTGGGCATCTGAATGATGAGTGCACCAATATGCAGCTCTCAGAAATGTACTGACAGCCTCCGAATTCGCAGGCGTGTAATATTTGGTTGTTATTATCCTTGGTTCACATCTTACGAATTTGGATTCAAGCCATTCAGAGATCATGTAATCTGGGGTTGTTGCACCTGAGCTTCCGGTCTCGATGCCAAGAAGCAGCAATGTTGACCTGTCACAGTCATGAACTTATTAGCTTCAAAAGGAACATACCAGAAATTTCAAATCACTGGGTCGTATGATTCAATACAATGTCTCACATATCAGTCGGAGTGTATAAGGTCAGAAGTATATGGAAATGGTAAACAATGAGTCTTCGAGCAGATGTTAACATGGCATGACCAGGTAACTCATTCCAACAATGAAAATGATATGTTTGATATCATTTAGCCTATTCTCCTGACCAGCGCAACTTTTTAAAACTTTCAAAACACAGTAACAGTTTTCCATGAACCATATGATAGTATTGATAAGACTTGAGGTCTTCTATACTTCTTTCTATTTGCACACTTCTCACATGATATTTCCATATTCTGCTAGTTTTGGACATAATCATTTTATGATATTAACGACAGGGAATCATGATTGTGCAAGTCAAGGGCTGATAAGACTAACACACGGGGATACGAAAAATTGCTAATGATCAGAATCCAATACCTAGATACAGAGTTTTTAACACTTGATTGATTGGCAAAAGCAGTCAGCGGACCACGGAGATTTGCATGTTTGTTCAGAGCACTTTCAAGTTGAGGTGTGGGTAACTGCAAGCAAATTTTATAGAGTTGGCAAGAAAACCAGACAACAGGGAAAAGGAAAGGAACAATTTACACTAGCAAATTAACCAGACAATACCTGCAATAAAGCAGGGAAGGAATGTGGCTGTGTTTGGGAGATGCATTTCAAGAATCCAACCCATAATTTCGGCATTCTCCATATCTGTACCCGATGTAATCATAAAATGAGAGCCTTTTATAAATTACATATAATCTCCCAAAAATGGTCAATCATGATACAGAGACAGCAAATTTCATAGAAAAATCTACCTTGTACTTGACATACCTGCCGTTGCACAAGTTTGGACAGAATATCCATGACAAAATCGACCTGGAATTGATCGAAATGGATTATTATCTCAATGATTTGCCCTAATCACATGGTATCATTTGTTTTATGACGAAAACTATTAATAACAATAAAAAAAGCTTCCCCGAACGGTATCTGACTCTGACAAGAATATTAAAAACCATGACCAAATTCAAATGAACATAGTCAAAAGCTCAAATATGGCAATAAATTCAAAAGGAGCCACTTTGAATGTTGATCCAGGGAAATGTTGGAAACAACAGATAAGGTTTAGGATCGGACACCAGCAGTAAGAATATGACATGAGCTCATAAAAGCAATCTAGCAACAGAAAGATGAGAAAGTTTTGTGCAACTGAATTTTGATATAAACATAAAATCACCAGCATGAATGAACCAAACAAAATGACATTTCTAAGGCAGCATAATCTGTGTAACTTGGGGTCAATAACCATATCTTTGTTTTTCGTATCTCTTTTCGTGTTTTTCGAAGTGGAAGGTTTAAATTCAAGTTTGTTTTGACCAAGAGAATGACAATTAGAAAAAATGGGTACAGGAAAATCTTGACATTTTAGCAAGTACCATATACAAGGTGAAGGCTAGAATAAGAAAAAACCAAAACAAAGAGAAAATAATCTGGACAGCTTCATAAATCACCTAACCAGAAAAGACTCGAGCACAGGTCATATCTGACATCCTTTATTTTCAAGAACTAGATTAGGTTTTATAAGTTCATACATAACTCCGTAGCAATAATTATTTTCTGACTATACTCCAACTTTGCCGCCCTTATTCTCACACTTTGAATTGGGGATGTTCTTAGAAATCAAATGATACGATGAAACACTTTATCAGGTTCTGCCACTGCAGAAGTGTTTCTAAAGCACAAATATATGGAAAAGCCTAATCCAGCCATTTATCAAAAGTTAAAAAACAAACTCAAACAAATTTCCTCAAAATAGAAGTGTGACTTAAGCAGAACTAGTAAAATATTCTGTGGCCAATTAAAAATCTAGCATTATTCATTACAAATAAGTACATTATAAAATTATATGATTAAATAAGTTGATTTAGTTGAGACAACTGCATATACCAGCGTTGGAAATGCATCAATTGCTTGGATTACAGTTCTCATGAAGAGTAAAGGAAGTGGAGTTCGATCAACCTAATCCAAAATGAGAAAGGTTAGTACAACGTTGAACGAAATCTTAGCATACATGCTAAGAACCTATAGCGTACCATCTGGTTCAGGGCATTTGAAAGGACTAGTTGTGTAAAAACTGTTCGTTGCTCAAAACAAGCTGAGCATGCATCTGTAATCTGAATACAACATATGACATTACTCAGAACAGAACTCTAGGGTGATACTGGACAAATGAATTTGCACTTAATAAGCAGAGATACGTCTAGGCAAAACTTTGTCTAGCACTCATGAAATAAACACAACATTGACAATGATGCACCAGAATCTATGCAGTTGTTAAAAACTTTCGTGACAAATCCACCAACTGTGGCATATCCCATATCTGTCTCTTATGTCCATAAAGCTAATGACCAGTGCATATGATGCCTCCACAAAACAAATGGCCTGGGTATCAAAACCAGGATGCTGTTTTTTGCTCGCAAAAATATAATAGGTGTTAGATGAGCACCTTCTTGAGAGGGAGACCATCTCTCTCAGGAGATATGTCATGGATTGCAACCAACACTTCGGCAGGTGTCAGCGCAGGACCTGAATTGGCAGAACCCTGCAGACAAAATTATAAAGACAAACTAAAAAACATGAGAAAACATATAAACTGGGCAAAGTCCATCCAACCTTTTGTAAGAAATAACTTCCCAGAAGAATTTTCATACTGGTTAATGTGAAACAGCCAAAAAGGTGGAAGATAAATACATACTCCCACAGAACATAACAGATCATCGATATGTTTTTCTTGACTTGAAAGATGATATAATTATAGTAGGATACATAAGAGCAAAAGAATTTAAAATAAGAGGATTCATGTTTTTTTACTTTAAAGGGTCCAAAGTATAGCAAAAAGTAGGTGTCATGGTAACCTCTTTTCAAAATGCCACAAATTTTAGAAAATAGAAGCACTAAAATAAAAAAACATGTTGAAAAAAATCTGAGAAGACAATGATTCACTTTCTACAGCCAATACCTGTAAAATATGAGCAAGTGCTGTCTGAAATGTATCCATTGGAAGGTTAACAAATCGAGGGAAAATAGGTAAAACCTGAATTCATACAAATAACAAACAAAATACTTTTCAAAATCGTGAAAGGCAGTGATGCTTTTTGGTGAAAGAAAGGGAAAGCTGACTAAAAGAATAGAAACAATAAGTTGGAACCATTTTGTTGGAGTCTAAGTCAACTCTGCTAAAAGTACAATGCCAGGGGCCATTTGCTTGCCTTGACATTCAAAAAAACATAAGGGGAAAAAATAAGAATCTACCAGGTTTCTCAGTTTTGAGGAGTAACAAGGCTAGCAAATTCAAAAGTTCACACCAATCCTCGGTGTGAATGGATTTTCTCATCTCTCTTATAATTACTGCCTTCAACTGTAGTGTGCGTTTTTATTTCTTATACGTTTCAGTGCTGCCTTCTATAGCTCCTTCAATTTATATTAGGATTCTAGCTTGATTATTTTCCTCATAGAGTTCGACATATACCAATGATAGTAACTCTCGTCATTGACACGTAGTATTACAGTCACTCGGCATTTTTCACACTCAACAACCTATAATCTTCCATATCATTCGATCCTATTCATTTGTAAAACTTAGCAGAGCAAGACCCCAATTTCCTGAGCATAAGTCCAGTTAATCATGTTCCAAATTGATATTTTTTCCGAGTATAATATTCTGGCATCCTCTCATAAGTCAGGGCAATTCAAAATCTATTCTATCCACATTCATCGAAATTTGACGCGTAGAAGCTCTAAAATTATATCACACCACACTTGAAAAATATCTCAGCAACAGGTTTAAGCTTCTGCATGCTTAAACCCGTAAAATATCAGAAAGAATTTTAACTTTGTTATGTACCACATTTGATAATTTTCAGTATACTAGCATAAATCTTGGCAATGTGTTGCCTAAATCAATAACAAGTTCTTTCTTCTGTGTCATTCACATTCTTTCTCCAGGAGAAACAAGTTTCTTGAGGTCATTTTAAAAAAAATTATGATTCTCGAGTCCTCCATGGATTTGAAAAAATTCAGATATTTTTAAGTGAGTGGCTTCATTTATGGTGAACTGTGAAACAATAAACCATGTCAAATTCTACTAGTTCTGCCAAATAATTCATACATTTGTATCCAATATATAATCGACGAGTAAAGGTCTTATAAACAGGATAAAAGCAAAAACCTCATCTCTTGAAAAAGCTGATAGCATTGGTATAAGAATAGCAGCATCCTGCAAAGAATGAAATTGTAAGGACCAAAATATCAACAGTAAGCAATGCGAAAAGTGGGCACAAATAGGTGCTAGTAGATGACCTTTAGTCTAGTCTCATATAAATGTTTGACAATCGCAACTAAATCTGGA
Source organism: Haberlea rhodopensis (assembly GCA_907163345.1). Taxonomy (NCBI): domain Eukaryota; kingdom Viridiplantae; phylum Streptophyta; class Magnoliopsida; order Lamiales; family Gesneriaceae; genus Haberlea; species Haberlea rhodopensis. The sequence goes on from CAJQUN010000052.1 coordinate 4,337,310, forward strand.
GAAGGTGTTTTCCCTTCAGACAATATATGAATCACCTTCGTGTACAAACCAAAATAGCTGTCAGCATTTTAAGAAAGACATTTCAAGAAAACATTGATGTTGAGCGAGTAGACTGGGACAAAACCTGCGTCAGTAAATGTTCACTTCCTTGGGGTGGATCAGATATTATCTGAAGCAATTCAGAATATGGTGTCTCCAGAGCCCTTACAAGAATAGGAACATGACGATGCACAGCCTACATAAGTGGAGAAAACATTTAGAGTCAATCTAGGAACAAGACAAATTCAGCTATAGGAAATGAGCTGAACATAAGTGAAAATTTCAGACAAACGCCAGGTAACAATGATTGGCTACTTTCTTAACAAAACACATGCTTCTTTACACAAGCCAAAAATCCTTGCACCATTTTTCTTCATGGATGGGTAATTTTAGCATTGTTTCACTTGACGGGAATGCCACAGATGAATTTTGACGGCCAAATGGCAAAAACAGTTTGAAAAAAGGGAAGGGGGAAAGCATGACTGATCAAAAGACTTGAAACCACTGACAGCAAGATTCCTCATCAGTGTACAAGCAATGCATGACCTAAAATTACGCGAAAAGATGCACCGGATAGAAATTAGTCGGACTGCTGAAATACTCAGGATCGTCAAGTCATTAGACAAGTGCAAGTACAAGTAAAAGTTAAAGAAATGGAGCAGGATGTGCAAATGGTTGTATCATCTCATGCGATAGAGCATTCACCAGATCATTATCGGCAATAGTCTTTTTCACTGGATATCCTTTCATTGATATCTCTGTCCAACGTATAAGTATAGTTGCATTGTTTACAACCTATTGATCAGCCTACATTTACATGATCACCAAATATGTAGTCTAATTTATTCAATACGGAAGGAGGCAAGATTGAAGGATCTGTGTGGGTTGACTAGGACGAATTGTTGCAGCCGTGTGAGATGATGGAGCAACCGTGTGACATGATTCAGCAGCCATGTGAGAGGGAGATGATGGTGAGATTCACTGAATATAATTTCATTTTTTTTTTTTACTGAATATCATTTCATTGATGTCTCTGTCAAATATATAAGTATAGTTACATTGTTTACAACCTATTGATCAGCCTACATTTACATTATGACCAAATATACACTCTAATCTATACAATCTGAGCTATTCAATATGATATGTGTAGGTTTAGTTGACTAGGATGAATTATTGCAGCCATGTGAGATGATGGAGCAGCTGTGTGACACGATTGACGCAGCCGTGTGAGATGATGGAGCAACCGTGTTACATGTCTACTAAATATTTTGTTGGAATGCGCTTCTATTACCCATGGTACTAGTATGTTTACTAGGTGCCAAGCCAAGAAATACTGTAACTTGATTAAATAGTCTTTAGATCATGTAATTTTTTTTCCTTTTTTGTGTATTTGTCCCTTCTGCGGGCAGGTTTTGGTCCACTTTCCCTCCTATGCATGTTTTTTTGTTTAATTGTAGCCCGCCTCTCGCGGTAGTAATAAAAGAAAATTACAAATGCACATTCGGTTGCCACCATGAAATATATCCAAAAAGTTAGGCTTTGTTTGATTTGCTTTCCAATGAAGCAATTTCCAACTCTAGAAATAAACCCAATGCCATCATCTTATTTTTATTTCCTTTCTCAAAAATATAGTGTCATCAACTTCACATCTTCCAATATAATCACTGCTTTTAATTAAATTCTTCCTCCTTCCAAAAGTATATTCTATTGTTATATTTATTCTAATCTAATATATTATATGTTAAGATTTCAAGAAATCCTACTAACTAAAAAAATTAAGTAATCTAATAAAATCTCATGACATATGACATATACAGTAAAAAAAGTATTTCCTTCAGAGTATAAAATCCCATATAACTACATTTTCCTACACAAATGCCAACAATGTATTTCAGAAAATAAACCCAAAACTAATACACCCAGAAATACCGAAAATAAAACTGAAACACTACTTTAAGGATATTTCAAAAACCAAATGACATATTCACAGCCTTTATTTGTCTCATCCATTGACGTCAATAAATTACTCAGAGACACTAATAAATTAGCAGATCAGAACTGGTTTGGCAAACAAATTAGATGAAAAAAAGAAAATGACCATAAATCCAAACGTTAAACAAAAAAGGGAAATCATGCCACAAATTGGTCTCAAAAGCAGACGCCCTTGTATATTATCCATTGTCACGAGACACAATGAACGTAATAATTATGCTTCCAGAGCACTTACCACCTCATAACAAAAGTTATTCTAAGCTACCATTAATAAAAAACAACATATAGTGACCTGCTTAACAGCCTTGGGGGAGCGTGCATAATTTTCGAACACCAATTGCAGAAGACTTGGTTTCTGCGAGGAAACAGAACCAACAGGGTCAAGAAACAAACAAAACAAAATGTTTTTTTCTTTTCAATTATCTAAAAGCATTAACAAACCTTTGTGCATAAAGCAAAAAACAAAGAAACATGGCTCTGTGCTTGAGAAAAAGAGATTGAAGAATCATCAGGACACTGATCCTGGAAGCCCTTAACCGAGTCATTTTGAAAACTTCCTGGGTCTGAAACTTGAGAACCACTTATGGATGTATCTTGGCTTTCCACCTAATAGGAAAATGAACTAGCATCAATAAGGGACTAATAAAATGTGCAACTTTAGCCATACATTCTACAAGCATTAAACAAAATACAGTTAATGTATGGAATGACTACACAAAAACATGAAACGTGCAGTGCCAAGAAAGTTTAAATAACTCGGTGAAGAAGAGAAACTCAACACCTTCACCGGAGCATGTATCAGGAAAACGAGATCAAGAAAACAACTTCACTATTTCTACTTCAAAGATAGAGCCCACTCTGTAACAGTTTCTATTAGATGTACTCATGTACATCTCCTCAAACAATGAAAATGAATTAGTATATTTTCAAATTTGATGTACACTAGCAGAAGTAATTTTCCTAAAAAGTCTAAGTTACTATAGCAAAAGGTAATTCCAAACGGCCATTGTCAATATATATGCTGACAGAAAATTCAGAAAATAATTTATTGACAAAGAAACATTGGAATTACTGAAAGGGAACAGGCTTAATACATGAAAGGCAAGAACGCTCAAAAAGTCTAAAACACTCATTTGGCTTTGTAATTAACAACTAATTTTGTTAAATCAGTATCATCTTTTAAAGATGAACACCGAGCAAGTACATACAGAAATATCAACATGAACTGTGTCCTGTCCTGTAATAGTATGTTTTCCAGAGGGACTAATAGTGCTCTGAGGGTTGCTACATAGAAAAACTATTAAAACTACGACAATAGGCTCGACTATAAGGTTAAACCTCCAATACTTTTAGGATTAGAACATGAGTTCAATACCCTAGATTAGCTTTGCTAGAAATAAGAACATTCGGATTAGCGATATAGGGGTATGGGGTGAGGACGGGTAATCTAGGATTTGGGATTGGCGAAGAGAGTTATTTAATTGGGAACATGATTTATTTACAGATTTGTTGTCTTGCATTAACAGGATCACTATGGTTCAGGAAAAAATGACGAATGGATATGGAAGCATGACACAAAAGGCATTTACTCAGTGGCATCCGCGTACTATCTTATGCAGGATACAACCACACATAAAGAAGGTTTTTCTCCAGTTTATCAGATAATTTGGAGTAGCTTCTCACCCAACAAAGTCAGCAACTTTGGCATGGAAGATTTTGAAGAACCGTATTCCTACAAAAGCAAATTTGTGCAACAGGAACATCAGAACAGGGCCAATATCAGATCTCTGTGATTTTTTACAGTAGGAGGAAGAAACTACGGAACATTTGCTCTTCCATTGCATGGAGTCTTACTCAATTTGGATGCAGTGTTATGCATGGCTAGGAATGACGGTTGTCTTGCATCATGAGCCCAAAGCTCACTTTTTGACCCAACACAGAGGATTATGGAAACACTCAAAAGGGATTAAAAAATTGGCTAACAATTTGGCCGACAGTTACTTGGTCAATTTGGTTAGAGAGAAACAAAAGAATTTTTAGAAACCCGAAGAAAAAAGGACAGATGTTTTGGATTTGATTAAGTTCAGAGCTGGTTTTAGATTAAAAACAGAAAATGTGGAGCTCTCGGTTACTCTTGCATGGATTGGATTAGGGATCCCATTAGTTGTATTTTAGATTTAAGTTTTTTTTTCCATTTTAGTTATCATTTTAATTCTCTCTGTAACTTTAACTTTTCAGTGTACCTCTAGTACCTATTTATAAATTTCATTGTCTGATAAAAAAAAAAGATGGTACTCTGAAAAAAAAAAAAAAAAGACACTACAGCAGAAGAAAATCACTAGACCGTCTTATGGCCTGTGGCGGAAAATCTAGTATTTTATTTGCATTCATGAGTGTAAAATAAATGATATCCGACTAACAGAGACCTATATTTCAGTGATCCAGTAAGATAATGAAATTCCAGATAAACTGCTGCAAAGGCAATCCTTGGTTTCATGTTAAAAACTCAGTGTTTAACACTGAATGGATCCATTTGAAAAAATAAATAAAATTATCTACAGGTGATATGTCAGTAAGATATAAATTTAAATTATTAGGCCACCTTCCTTGGACAATAATATAAAAGTAGGCACTGCAAGTCAACATGAATATATAAACAACAATTAGTCACAATTTTCCAAAATACTCAGAATTCACACGAACAATTAAAGAAATTTAATTTACAAGTAAAAAGAAAATGGCAAAGCTGAATTACGTCGCCAGAAAATAATTACAAAAGTACAATACAGGAATTACAGCAAGATAGAATCTCAAAAACCTGTATTCCAATTCGTTCTTCAGATACTGAAGCAGATTTAGAAATCCCTGTATCAGAAGCATGCTCGTCTACAGCTGCCAGGAACATCTTGGTTGCAAATTGCTCAATGTTTCCAGAAATATAGCTAATTGCATATAGTTTGTTGGCCACCTGACAAGGGGAAAAACACGCTTTAAAAACAGAAATTACACCTTCAATCCGTACTTTTCTATGGATTAATAGTCCTTTAGTTGTCAACACAACACCAATTGTCAAAGTGCCCTTATGATAGCGGTAATTTGCCCTTACCAGGCGAATTGCTTTTGCTCGAACATCATCCTTGGAATGAACAGCACACTGCAACTCACGATAAGAGAAGTTAACGGATTCCAGGAAATACAAGTGCACATGTAGCGGACAAGTACACTAAAACGTACATGTTAAGCTTCTTATCCACTTATGCATGCATCAAGTCTATAAATATGTCATAACAATTTCTACACAAATAGAGAACTAAACAAAAATATGAAACAGCTGAACAGGCATAAGATTCATTGAATGCAAAAAATAGTGCATAAACAGAAAAATGTCACAGATTTGAGTCAAAGAATCAAGAATCATTCTAAGAAATTGTCTGATAAAAAAAGGGACACGTTTTGAGTTTGACCAAATCACATTAATCAACAAGATAGGCATAAAAACAACAATTCTTCTGAATCATTAAAATTTCTTCTCCATCCCCACTGGTTACAGATAGTTAGGTTTCTGATGCAAAAGGTTATCATCAAAACCAAAGCATGAACTAAGTATAAAAAATGCATCGATGGTTTCTTAGTACAGATTCCAAATTACATAGTAGATATAAAAATTCTTATGTAGGATTTTCTTTCCAAATCAAGATGCCAATCTTTTAAAAACAAATGCATAGTTTGTTCTCAGTAACTTGAGAGAAGCTACAGCGCTAAAGAACGGGTACATAAAATCCTCATCAACCACCTGTAACAGAAAGCCTGAGAAGATGCTTGAGAGATGAGTGTAGTTTGTTCGGAGTGAGTTCAGATTAAAATTATAATCCTTACGCAACAACCTTTTTCAAAGTAGATGACAATTTTGAAGTATCATGGAATCTTCACCCAGGAAGGTGATTATTCACCATAAGCTTATCCAAGTAGACAGGAATTTCTGTTGCAATGTCAAGGTTTGAAAAGCTCAACAGTAGGAGGCAATAGATTCTCGAGGAGGAAGTAGGGTCCATAATATATTGATAAGAAGGTTTGGTAGGATCTTCGTACTTGGAAAGCATAAATTCTTATGAAGGTACAGGTATTTAACTGAATTTCAACCCTGAACAATCTGAATTACAAAGAAGAAAACCTTACAAGAAGCTATTACCCAATTGATGTGTGCTTTGTAGATGTCGAAAAGGGTACGGATATCACCTTTTTTTCTTTCTTAAGGTTTCACATCTGTTTTTCGTACATAACTAAGTGAGAATTCAATTTTTACAATATTTGATCTCAAAAAGTAGCACAATTTTGAGAAATCAATTATAAGCTATTATAAGCTTGGAAGAGAGACTGACAGAAAACAATTTCTGGGGAGTGGAAATGAGGCTTCTGATACAACCATTGCATAAGAATTATGTAATTACTATAAACACCAGAAGAAGGCGAAAATATCCAACAAAACTAGATGGAGTAAACTACAGCCGGACAAGATTCTCATTCTAGGCATAGACCATTCCACAAAGTTTCTTTGAAGTCAATAAACATGAATTAGATTTGCAGTGATTCATCACATATTGAATCATCCAGAATCCAGCTAAAAATATGACTGGTAAAGAAACACAGGAAAGCATCCATGTATCAGAACACATTTGCAGAGGGAGGGACTTATCTGGATTGAGATTGAACATGTAAAACCTAAATATATGATTATCTACAAGCTATTGTTGTATTGACTTTGCTTTAGACTATCAAGAATGCAGAAAATAGGTGGAATCAAAACTTATGCACTATAAGGTGTCTAATGGAAAAAATTCTCCAAACCGAGATAGAAATGGCAAAGTTAGGCTTCACGCCTATGGAATTAAATAAATTAGTAGAAATTTCCACGCCTTTGGAATTAGATATAGTAAAATAAAATTCCCACTTCAATAAATGATAATTCTGCTCAAACTAACTAGCGTCTAGCATTCCAATTATTTCAAATTCCTCTAGTTAGCATCATCCACAATTTCATAATGAAATTCAATTACAGCAATTTTTATTTCATTCTCATTCCATCCACAAGCAGATAGTTTAACAGAATAGATAAGTTCCAGATTGAATGCATCATATGAACCGTATGCCAACTATTCCAGCAGAAAGGCAGATTTAACAAGGGCTACCAAATAAATCAAATGACAAAAATGACAGGTATAAAATTCTCGTCCGTGAAATAAAATACCAAAAATAGCTTCATAACGCAATCTCACACTCAAAGTACCTTCAAAGCTATATCCAAGCATGCTTGACGATTGAGGGGCCGCACCAAAATTAAGCTCCACACTGCGCCAAGACCCTGAGTGACATGATCACCATCACGACCATCTGCCTCAGAATAACTTTCAGTGCATATATCCTCCAGCAGCCTAAACACAGAATTGGGTATAGAAGGAACTTCACCAAGAAGTCGGCTAAAAGACTTATCAGATGCTGGTAAATTAGCTACCAAATATTTTGCCTGTAATTTAAGTTCAAATATTACTACTTGTACACTGTAGCAACAGTTACAGTTAAGAAACTTCGTACCAGTCCCAGAAGGAATTTCTCATATACAATGGCAACAGATGATGTTGAATCTGAGATCACAAGGGAGTGCAGATGGTAAAGAATATGCATAACTAACTCGTGCCCCTGAGAAAGAAAATCAAATAGAAGGGATGAGGCATTAAAAAACAAATTATGAGAAACTAAGACCTTTAACACTTCTGCCTTAATTTTCAAGAAGGTCATTTGAAACGTTGAACAACAATTTGGGAAACAAGACGGACGGATTTTTTATTGAGTGTCAAGAAATGATACTGGAGAAAATATCTCAAAGATTGAGATACATATGAGTGTATCATGGCCAAATTATCAGCAAGCTAACAAGTATATCCACAATGTTTAGGCAATTAAATTGTATAATTAATAGATGGTTATAAAATAAAAATCCGAGACCCTATTTTCGAGTGAGATCGTCACAACACTTCCACTTTTTCAAAAAAGTGATTTGAAATTACTTTAAATATTGTTGAAGCTAAACAATGGAAGGGGGAAAGTCTTTCAAAGAGGTCTTTTTTTTTGTTAGGATAATAGTGGATCTTCTTGGTATACCACCTTACAAGTGATATATTCCCACAAAAAACTTCCTTTGCCCCAAAATGAATTCAAGCATCTTTTTCTTTTTTATGATATTGTGTTCTATTCTTTAAAATAATTTTCCTCATAGAAGTATCCTTACTTAAAGTATCAGCAACGCTCAACTTTCAGCCACTAATATGAGTTTCAACCCCAATCTAAAACTTTATACCAGGTGGCACTTTCAAAGCAAGTGGAAGGGGCATCTCATTCAGTATAGAGCTTTTACCAAAAGTAATACATACATAAAAAACAATAATATGTCACGTATTATATATGATAATGGAAAATAACGAATTAATCAGACATGTTGATAAAAGTAAAACAAAATACGATGCACAATCCATTTTTAATTGCCTTATTAGGGACTTATGAACATAAGCTCAGAAGCTGGAAAGCTTTTGCATCTTTGTAATACAGATATTTATATTTACTCCATAAATAAAAGTTTAGCATGCTTATCTGTCATGGTGTTTAAGGCAAGGACACTAACAAAAACTTAATAAGCATTATTGAAAAATCAAACTGCAATTGGCCCATATCTTGAATAAGAAAGGAACTAAAGCCACGGATGTATAAGACTGCATATATCAGTTGACTTATGGATCATCTTATAGATATTACCACTTGTATTAGATATGGAACGGGTAAAGTGAAACAATAAGCAAAAGAAAATCGCACCAATAACAACACATGCAGATATAGAGAGAGAAGAGACCTTTTGTCGTTCATAATCTGATACAATATGTTTTTGCACCATTCCAATGACATCATTGACATCAGTCTACAAAAGAAAGATAAAGATAATTTAGAATACGCAATAAACAACAGTCTATGGGCACCAGTGCACAAAATACAACATTATGTAGCATCCGTCTAACTTCGTATTTTCACAACTCCTCTGTATTTTCACTGTGTCTAACTCTACTATCCGATATTTTACATTAGACTTAAATTTTGTTTAGATCAAGACGGATACAGAAATAGTCTACGTCTTCACTTCATATATGTGGTGCAGCAGTTACAATTCATTTCATCTCTTTCCTCAAGGTTATCATAATTGGATTTCTTCACTTCATATATGTGGTGCAGCAGTTACAATTCGTTTCATCTATTTCTTCAAGGTTATCATAATTGAATTCTGACCTATTTTAAGTTATTGGAAGTACATCCATCTTTGAACTGTATTCAATCCATCAACTATCTACCCCAAAATGCATGACCCCATTTATATGGGAGTAAATATATATGTTTGTTCAGTTCATTAGTTTCATTATTTCCATACAGAGCATAAGAAATAAAAATATTCCTCATATGAAAAATGAAGAAAAATAGTTCTTGTCTCACTTATCCGTGTACACTAAAAATAAAAAGAGTTGGCCAAATCCAACTGAATCCAAAACTAAGAGAGAAAAGTAGATCAAAACCTCCATGACTTAGAATGGTAAAGGATGAAAACAAATTCCTATCAAAGACATTGGTGTACGTAAAAAAATATAAGGCATAAATGTAATTCTTTAGTTAACAAGCACTCAGAGCATCCCCATGCAGGATAAAATATTCAAAGATCAAAACAAGTTTCATCTTTGAAAAAATAACAGGTATAATCCTGCAAACATTCCCCTTCAGTACAAAATAATTCTTGTTTGAAGTAAAAAATTGACATAAGCTATACATAGGAAAAGGAATTAAAAATCTTGCAACATAAAAAGTAAATGAAATGACCCTACCTGGGAAAACAATCGGGCAATCAATGACATTTGTGTATGCTTAGAATCCGTTCTCTCCAAACTAGGGTACAGATTAATTATCCGTTCCAGTGCCACTTTTTGCACATTTCTTTGCTGCTCTTCAGTTAGCTCAATGTATTGGGGAAGCACAGGCAACTGTGTAGATACTATCTCAGATGTTTCGACATTTGAAATATTGGGATGAAGTTGGTCAGTGTCTTGTGATGATGGGGAATAAGCGTCATCTAGCGGAGCGACATCCAGTGATACATCCCCAAGAGTGTCCTCGACTTTGCCAGTAGAGGATGGCAAAAGATGTGAAGCATTATTTATTTCTCTACTAATAATAAATTCCTGGGTTTCCATGTCCAAAACATCATCTTTTAAAATTGACTTATTAGCTTCTGATGTTACAGGTGTTTCAGATAGATTTGAGATGGTTTCAACTTTGGGAACCAGAGCCATAGAAGTACTTTCAGAATTAGATGGAGGTATCAACGTGGGTGGACAAGAGGAGCTAAGAGCATCTAAATCAGACAGTACAACATCATAATGGATAGGATTGGCAATATCTTCCATAAGAGATGGTGGTGTCACGTCAACAGGTACCATAACGCGTCTTGGATCGAGGCGACGAGGATCCTGGACCAATTTATCAAATATCAAAAGATATCTTCGGACAAACTTACAGTAACGATAGAAAACGTGAAGAGTAAATTGGTCATAAACAGTTCCACTTTTTAAACCTTACCCTTCGAGGATCACGTTTGGAATCAGCAGAAAGATTAGTGGAAGCGGACATATCCGAAAATGGCAAGCTAATTGTGTTTGATAGAGATGCAGGTACTTCGGGGAGGCCTAGAGGCGGTAAAGAAGGTGTTAAACCATTTGATGGAACTATCTGAGATGGATCACTTGAAGAATCGTTAAAATTGTGAGGCAAGTCACTGAATCTAGACAAAGGAGGAGTGTTTGGCAAGTGCTTCATATTCATTATAACAATGTCCGAGAGTAAATCTGGATGTATGTTGGATATAAGAATTTCCAGAGAATCAACCCCTCTTTCACCTTCTGCAATTAAAGCACCAATCATGGCAATCATTTGCTCAACTGGACTCAGATTCTCATATAATACAGAAAGTTTAGGGGAGATCCCATTGACAGGGTCCTGCCCAGCATCATTAAGAACAGCATTTGTGGCTGCAGTTGTGTTATGAGGACCATATCGGATTCTCTTCGAAGTCACATCCAGGGAATTATTTTGATCGTCATTCTCCATTGGCGCCAACCTTTTCTTTGTCGCATCTCCTGCAATATGCGACTGATTTGGTAGCTGACCGTCCTGAGAAACAGTCCAGATTATCACCACAACAGTAAACAAATATATAGAACTAATAATTCATCATTCATGAGATAAGACCACAACATTCAATTACTTAGACAGATATAACCTTATTCAATCTCAAATCCCGTGATGCACGCTCATTGTTTTTCATTAGTTTATCCATTTGTCGAAGAACTTGATCAGCAGCTTCTCCAGCATTCATAGCTCGCAACGCCTTCAGCAATACTTCCCTCGACTGTTAAAATGTATACGTATTCAATGTAAGGATGACATAACTAGTAAGTATTTGTGTAATATTACTGTTTGCTAGATCAAGGAGGCACAGGGGCATGAACTTCTGCACTACAGATTTATTCTCACCAGTTGGTCAAAACAGGGTTCCCACATTTTGAAATGGATTTCCTGATACAAATGTACACATTTATGACTAAAAATGTTCTACATTATAGAGGACAACTCTCAGTTCTATTTCCTACATGTTGCTACGTATAAAATAAATAAAATTGCAAATGAACACAAGAGCTAATGGTTGATAATATCTGGCTTCATTAAATAAATCAATCCATCGAGGATCTACAGAAGTAAAATGAAAATGTCACAAAACTTTATAGATCAATATCAAACATAACAGCATCCAAATTCACAGTAGTCAGAGCAGTAATTTTTACCTCGACAATGACAGGATGTGTACACCTCAAAAATCCTAAAAAGGCACTTCTCAAAGAAAACTGAATGCTGACAGTATGGCGACCCTTAACCATCTCCCAGTTTAGATCCAAATCAAGCAGTGCAGTAAGGATAGAATTGTAGTATACAGGCCTCTTCCGTGCAATTGCGGCAAGACTGAAAACAAAGGTCTACAGTTAGATCATGTATAGAGCTGAAGCGCATGCACCAAATCCAAAAATATGAAAGTTGCCAACACTTTCCAACAGAAACAAGAAGCGCTAGCTTTAGTATAAGTCTAAAAACACAGAAAGAATTTTAACGCTCATCGTCTCATCGAGGAACTAAAAATACAAAACATTAAATTAGACACAAATGGAAAAATGAAAGACAGATACATGTCCGGAAATCACTAGGTATACAAGGCAAGATGAAAGACAAAACCATGACACAGAAAAAACTAAAAACAACACCACCACATAGACGGAGATTTTATTATCAGAAGAAAGTATTAGTAACCAAACACCTACAAGCAGAAATCGTATGTAGTTTTTATCTCATTCAGTAAAATTTTCACAACATATATTTGTTATTTTACAAAGAATTCTAGCTTCATTACGACAATTATCTCCAGTTCACACCTACAGACATAACACGACTGACATCATCTTTTTATGTTTACTACCTAAAAGAATAAAAGGTAAATATCAAAAGCTAAAAAAGTAATATGCCAGTTGCAAAGCAGCACGGCAAAAGCCAGAGTAGCTCGTAAAAAAAGTGCATTTTTTTTAGCAGATAAAAAAGTGTGTTTTAGCAAACAAGGTGAGGCATATTTTGAGTCTCACAACTGAAATGCCACCAAAAAAATAAATCATGTCCTACTCATATTCTAATTCTGTAACAGAAAATTGATTGTACAGGTATAAGAAAAGGATTGATTAATGTGACTAGCAATATTTTCCAAGATAATATAACAAAATATTGAACAATCCAATGAAGTATTTAATAAATAACATGGGAAACATACATGTCTCTCTCCCAACAAAGAACTTCCCAAACATTTTCTCCTGGACAGCAGGAAATTGGCATATTAACATGTTTTATAACTTAAGATAATCACCACCACATTAATTCATTCAAATACACTTTCACTTATTTTAGATGTTTGTAGAAAACAATCATCAATAATATGTTAGCGAGAAGGGAATAGAAAAGTGATCTCAATTAAAAACATATGCCTACACATACTATGACATGGATAAAGAAAGTCACACATCACTATTGTCACTGTGAAAATGCGATCAAGATGACCAGCACGAATGTCATGGCACCAGATAAATTTTGTGCTATTTCTGAAATGAAATTCGGACACGGATTTTAAAAGTTGTTGTAATATTCAATTAAGTGGTGATGTCTGTTAAATGAAAAAGTAGAGAAAGTATAATAATTAGTTGAAAGACATTAAATAAAAGAATGTGAATATGAATATGGTTTTTTTAATAATTGAGTCGAAATGTGAGGCTCTGTTACTAAACAAATTATGAAAACAAAATTTTACTTTGACTGGAAAGCTAAAGTGAAAAAGGCCAAAGCTTTATCCTTGCAAACTAAACAACAATCACATTTTATTTTGCAAAAATTATGGATGCTGGGTGCATGCACTAACTACAGTCTTCAGGAAATGAGGTGCCAAGGGAGCTTAAACAACACACAGATCTTTCCGTAGATTAGTTGATATTAAAAGCTATCATCCAAGTAGAAGCGTCATCCCCACGATTACTCCACAATAGGTATTCCACCTACACCGTGACCAACTCTTCAAAGGGGACTTATCATGAACTCCGTACCACTTTCAGCCAACAAGCAACACCAGCTTGCACTTACATCTAATCTTATCCTAGAGCATGTGCGATACATTATCAACCTCTCCAATTGACATGCCCGTTAAATTCTAAAGTATAGAAACAATAACAAACCATTTTAAACAATATTATATATAACAAGGATGCCAGTTACTTCATTGGGCTTAGAATGTTCTGACACAATAAGAATTCACGGAAAACATTATGCAAGACATTGAGCTAAGAAAAAACCCATAATGATTGGACCAAGCAACAGGTACCATTAAGTTACTTCTTATATTTGAGAAAAGCCTAGAAACTAAATAAATGAAATAAAACCGCATATAGTCAGCCTAGATGGCCAAATTAGAAGAAAATTGCAACATAATACTGTCTTCTATACCACAAGTAAATCCTCAGAAATTAAATGCCAGAGATAAGAGTCATCAGTTCATTTGAAAAATAAAAAATTATATCCTTCCCAAATTATGCGATGCTAAGATAAAAAACATAATAGCATGTAAACCTCGTCATCAAGATCCTTCACTCAAAGATACTCATGGGTCTCCCTTTACAAATTATTCAACTCAAAAAGAATGGGATAGATGTCTCGATATGAACAATAGTATCACAATCAAGTCCAAACAACCTAACTAATATCAAATAAGATTAAAGAATACAAAGTGCATGCAATCCCTAATTTAGAACAAAGTGTCATTGCAAGTTGCAACTCACATAACAAAGAGCCAAACATAAAATGGCATGTCATTTCTATTCAATGCATGATGGTTAACAATTTCAAAAAGAAAAAAACTAATCATAGAGTTATAAAAGCAGATAGGTTGCTTTCTCGTTCATAAATGTATGCAAACGCACAGCAACCTAAAAATTCGATACTAAACTTATATTAAATATCATGGAAATATGTCCAAGTCACCAAGTGTGAAGTGAAAAGTCCAGTATTCATGGAGCAAATACATGTGGAAAACGAATCACATGATACTGTAGGACGTCATAAATTCCACAGTTTCAAAAAAAAAGGTTGGGAAATACACAGACTATCAGCGCCCATAGCATGGAATAAGTATTGTGATCAGAGGCAGGCAACCTACAGTTGGATACTGAACTTCCAGCAGATATCATAGAAATATGCCTTAGTCACCAATAGGAAAGTGGAATGTCCAGCATTCGTGGAGCCAATATACATGGAAATGAATCACATAATCTTATAAAGGACGTTCTCCCCCACCCCCCACGCTTTTCGTAATAATTCGTTCAAAATAGTGCAATGAATTTCTTTTGTTAGAAGTAAAAAAAAAAAAAAACATCCTCCTAAATCGACATCTTCCTGATTGGCATGATTTCGCAAGCATTGGGCACCAACTAGTGAAATGTATCCAAACCTATATTAGGGTCCATTTTTGGTAAACTTTAGTAGCTTCAATTTCAACTGCCAAGAAGAAAAATTATCATAAACAAAATCGAAGTCATATAAATGAACAAACTGTCAAAACAGAGATTAATTGTTTTAAAATTCCCCATCATCTCCAAGCATTTTCTTGATATGCAACATTGGACTTAGTAGTATAACAAAAATGATGTGCCTGACAGTTATGTTGTTTACATTTCCATTATACTAACAGCATGATCTCTATTATGATAGTAACCCATTCACAACGAGCTCACAAATATCCTTTATCTTACAACTTTTAGCATCAAGTGTTCCACGTTTTTTCAATTCCGTGAAGATAGAGCAATCAATCAACTAATATGCATTTAAATGGCACTGCTCACGAAAACTACTTTACCACACTCCAGGCCCCATGTCACAGGGTAATCATCACACAAAGAAAAGAAGCTTGATGCACTTCATCAAAAGAGTTCAACTTGTTCAATTTTGCAGTTGCAGGATATCATGCTGGAAATCCACATAAAATAGATGTCATTCCAGAACTAAACAGGACAAGACCCTCAAGAGCCTCCTTCCCAGAGGAAAAGTAAAAATGTTCTGGCAGATGGAATTTAAATAACAATTTAAGCTAATTTTTTAGCCCAAGAACAAGTGCTAGTTCCACACGGATAGAGAAGGGAAATAAATACTGACAACAAAAGAATGATAACATGCGCGACAGTGCAAAACTTTCTTGCAATAATAAAATGATTACCAGACGAATATGACTGATTATAAAATTTCATGACATTTATATCATCTAGTAAAGAGTATTTACAAGCCCCACATGTCGCAACTGTATGCTCATACAAAAGTCAAGCTATAAGGGTGAGATTTTTTGTATCAAAACAAATACAACCAGCGCTTAATCAACCCTATCAACCGCAAATGTTGTTGAAATCAGCTAACTCCTACTTCTCTATCCGAACCATCAATTCAGCTGTCCCTGGCAAATTGCTAAAATAGCTGCACAGCATGCTGCAGTAATAGCACAAAAGTCAGTAGAACTTTATCCTAGAAGAAATTTCCAAGCTTCAGTGATCCCTCCAAAATCTTAAATAATACATCTAAAAACAGGTCATTGTATGGAAAATATCAAATAGTAGATCATCCCCTAGCTTTAATTGCAAACAAAATTCAAAGAACAAAGATTTATATTTCTTTGTTATTCAATAAAATTGCATAAGCAATAAATAGCTTAGACTTTAGTGAGGTGCAAGCAAGAGTAGCAGGTTGTAAAGTTTTGGCTGAATCTGCATTGCACAATCACAAAGTCAGCGTGTTAGACAAGAGTAACAAATCAACACTGGATTATTTATCAGGTGCTATGATTCCTAGAACTACTTGCACAAAATCACATACTTCCAAAAGGAAAAGGTGTACGCAGTCAAACCAAATCTTTGATACACACCACAATTTTAAAGTTCAACGTCATAAAAAATGTAACATACATCATAATGACATATAATACACCCAGTTCAAAACAACAGATTAGTATAACACAAAATGAAGAATGAAAGCATGCAGAATTATAGCTATAATTGAACGACAATAAGCCTAACAAGGTTGTAAAACTAACAGATAACTTGAAAGTGATCAATGAATAAACACTTTGGACCAGTCTTCCAAGGAAACATGGTAATACATAAGCAAACAATTCGGTGGGAAAAATATGTAATTTCATAATCGGGATTATTGTATTCTATTCACAACACCTTTTTCTTTTTCAATGAACTCCAAGATCTAAATCTGAGTTCATACTCTAATCATGGAGTGTTTCTCGTTTTATATTTTCTTAAGCAATAAAACAATATTTCGCAGTATAAACCACAAACGTCTTCAGGAAAATAATTAAATCAAAATCAAATTAGGAGAATTATGTTATTATATTTCACAACATTTATTTCAACGAGGCATACAATTTGCAGCCTCCTATAAACTTAAGTGCATCTCATAACCCATGTTGTACTTAATAAGTACATATAAACGACAAAATTTTTATGGTGTCGTTCTCTTCAGCACCCAGTGTCATAAAACACTTTCTAAAAGCCCAAAAGCTTATTTCACAAACAAGACACAGCAAGCAATCTCCTAAAGGACCTAAGCTTCTCCAATGGTACCCCTCATAACACGTATCGTTCCAGCCACCAATTAGTCATGTTTATTACAAACAAACAAAAAGTTATAACAGCACTCGATTCTGTTGAATAATGCTCATAACCTCAAATTAACATAAACAATCCCACTTCAGTAAAGCGTTTTTTTAGAAATCATAATAATAATGAATAAAGAAGAAATTTTAGAAGCCAAAATTTTTTTAAATGCCCCGTAATTAAATTTCATTTTACTAAATAACAGGCATGATAGAGAGTGACATTTCAAACAGAGAGAGAACTAAAGAACTATTTGCAACACTCACCTATTGATGATCGCAATCGTCAATGAACCAAGGAAATTACTAGCTGACCGCAACATGTCTAACAAGATGCCCAAATATCTAGTCGCATCTTTGATAAAAACTGATGGATCAACAATAGGATGACCATCAATAATCCATGAGACATTGAACTCACTTCCAGGCCTCATCATAACTACAGGAAAAGAATAAATGGAAATGTTTCAGTTACCAATCAGAATCTCAAATGCATATTGCACGATGGGTTAAAACAGGCCCACTAAAAATTAATACGGCAACGAAAAGCTCAAAACGTCCAATTCACCCATGCTTAGTGTCATCTATCAAAATGATTACCTTCTGGATTGTATGTTTCATGATCATTAGTATCAAATGTGAAGCGTAAAACATATATTTCCATAAACTTAATAGCCAGCAACTTTGGGCCAACAGTACCAACCTACAACAAAAAAGCATGAATATTTTCATGTCAGACAGGTGAAAGACAGGTTACAGAACATGTCGTCGTCAATGAAGGTATGTTCCATTATGATTTCTATCGGGAAGGGTCAGACAGAACAAAAAATATATGATGTGCATTTGCAAATAAACCAGGCTGTGACAATGTGAACACCCTGAAGTCATCACATGTATGAAGTCCCCCAACAAAGACAATTCATCTTTATCATCTAACTCTAGATGCTAGAATATCAATAGTTATACAACCTTTGAATAAGCCTAATTTTTGGCACAGTGAAAACCCCAATATTGCCCATACAAGTAGAAGAAAAATTGTGATTCTTGCAATCATGAACTACATTTCACCTGCAACTTTATAAATACCTCAAAAATAATGTCAAAAACAGCATCCTTGAACTTGATCATCCATGTCCACAGCTCTTCAAGCCACCTCTCAACTATACCATGCCGTTGAAACTATAATTTTTAAAATACAGATTTAAAGTTTCGTAGGTGAAAATAAAACTAATCATTCCCCAAAATAACAGTAAGATAGGGCAAACAACAGAACAACGCAAGGATTAAGAAAAGAGGTTATGCAGTTCATACTGTATGCTAAACACACAATGAGATTTGCAGGGTCACTTTAAGTCTAGATATTTGCTCCTGTGCTAACTCATGTGAATGTGATCTTTGTACCAAAACATGAACGGTGTCACTGTCATAGGCCTCACTATCACAACTAAGAGAACAGATTCAGGAGAAATTTAGAGAACATTAAATACAAAGTAATGGATTTAAAATGAGAGAAATCATGAGATAGAATTAATGAAACAATTGACATATAGATTAAGCCGGAAGAGGGATAAACAGATGCAAAGTCGCACATCAACACACTCACTCAGTTAGAAATAGACCTGAAATGCTAATTCCTCAAATGACAGATAAAAGTATTTCGTGCCAGTTGGGATTATTATCGTTCAAGAGTGTAAATAATACAAGTAAAAATACAGTTAGAAATAGACCTGAAATGCTAATTCCTCCAACGACCGATAAAAGTATTTTGTGCCGGTGATAATAGATTGCTTTGAAACTTTGGGATTATTATCTTTCAAGAGTGCAAATAATACGGGTAAAAATACGGACAGATGCTCCATTGTTTTTTCCCCAATCTCGTCAATTACCCTGTCAACCAAACTCAAAAAAGTTAAGAATGCTGAGACACCTTATGGATGGTTATCAAGTAAGATGATGTACGATTAAGTGTCACCTGCAAAGAAACACAACTGAGGATCTTTAACGTGTATGGAGCAATTTAAGACTCACAATATGTCCTCTGAGGAGAAAGAAAAACCCACAATATATGATGAAAAAATTGGAACTCTAGAGGACGACAACATACAATATTCCCTTAGAACCTCCACTGTTTGATATATACTACTTGGTAAAGTTATTCAATTAACAAAATTAGAAGAAAAACAAGCATAAATCAACAAGGTAAGAAAATAAGCATCAAAACCATGCAGATGAGCTTAATAAAGAAACAAAACTTGCTTCATTGCCTGGTTGGTGTCTGCTTTGCAAAGATTGCTGTAAAATTTGTAGGCAATAAAAATTGGATATATGATACTTAACACCTCCCTGTATATAATAAGAGGGAGTACCCTTCAAAAACACGTTTCTGCCTCCAAAACAAAATGACATAAAGGGTAATTTTGGAAAGTTCTCTATATTTTTTCCTAGTTTCTTTAACAGAAACCACATTATGAAAATCAATTTTGAGAATCTAAATACGAACTTTAAAAAACAACCCCAAACTCCATTAAAAATAGGACACAAACGATGACCCTAAATAAAGTTCCAAAATAAGCTCAGTTGAAATAAAAGTTATAAATGGTAATTATGGAAATCGTTACTATAAAAACTTAACAATGAAAAAAATAAATTAAAAAGTATAGGGTTATAATTTTAGCGGGAACTAGGAAGTAGTTTTTCTCAATAAATTTGTGCAGATTTAATATTTCCAAAAACAAAATTCAATCAAAAAATGTTAAATGATGATTTTAACTATCTTTTTAATTGATAGAAAAGTTAAAACACAAGGAAATTAATGTTTTATTTAATATTTTTTACACACAGAAAGTGTGCATGATTGCTTGTATTAACCTATGCATCAACAGCCAGAGGCTTGCCAACCTACATGGAGATCATCTCTAGAAACATTGATTTCTCGTGCAAAATCAAGTCTGCCAGAAAATATACTATGACTTAATATCCAAAGGAACAGTTGGTCCATATTTTCAACATCAGGTGTAGATTAAAAGGTAACAGAAGACATGGGAAAAATAATTTTATTCATTCACTTGTGTACAAATAGAATATCCTATCTAGGTCCATGTTTATAGATTTTAAACCATATTCCTACTTCGACTCTAAGATTATAAGTTTAAACATTAACATAACTAGAGACATCTAATTTACTAGTCTTACAAATTATATGTTTGATTAAAATACAAATATTTGACTAAATTGACTGAATATTTCCTATGCCCCTCAAGCTTGGATATAGACGTTAATGAGACCAAACTTGCTGATGAGATGTAATCACAATAAATCCTCACAGATTGGTGTTGGTGAGGTAGCGCTTCAAAAGTTTCTCAAATTAGGGAGCTCAAATTAGGGATCTCCACTGGCATAGACTTTGCCGGAAATGGACGAAGCAATGACGTAGCCTACACCTTGACAGCTGGGGTTCGTGCAGGAAAGACGCAAAGAGGCGGGCGGCGGCTAGGGCTCGTGTTGGATAGACACAAGAAGGCTAGAGCTTGCGTAGAAAAGCATGACGAAGCTAAGGCTCGTGCTGGAAAGATGCGAGGAGACTATGGCTCGCACAGGAAAGGACGTGAAGAGGTTAGGGCTCGCGTAAAAAGGATGCGATGAGGCTAGGGCTCGCGCAGGAAAGATGCGAAGAAGTGGTCTGAGCGCGCGAAGAAGTGGTCTGGCCCAGAGAAGAAAACCCACGAGAGTTGTATAGCATGCAGCGGCAACTACAGTGTGTGAAGAAGCCACACGACTTGGGTCATGCGGAGGAGAGGCGCTAAGGGGAGATTTGGATCCGTGCAGGAACAATGGTGATGGAGCGGTCACGACCTCTATGAAAGCAAACTAGAAGCCAAGAAAGCGAGTGATGAAGCTATGTCCTATATTTATAAAATTCTTATGAACTCGCTCTATGATAGATTTGGTATGAATCCTGAAAGTACAGTAACAGATCTGCAATCATAATCGATATGAAGAATTGATGAAAAAGGATAATTTTCAATTTGCAGAGAAGCTTACCGATCATTACTATATTGTCAATTACATTAGCGATAGTAGCATTGGTCGCGCAAGAGGGGACGACAATTGCTAGGGTTTGCTCATGTGAGGCACACATTCAGGAAGTTGGCCTGGAAATCGTAGTTTTTACCGCGCAATTAGGCCATTGTTTTCCCCTAGATCAAGGACCCTATGAAGGGTCCAATGAGTGTCCACACTAAACCAGCTTTTTGGTGGGTATTCAAGTTCTTTGGTAAGTCCTTCCTAGGAAGATACATTAACATTCAATAGTCGCTTATAGATCTCAAACCACTCCGATTCACACGGGTATAGTCGCCTCAATAACTTTTTATGTGCTTCAAAAATCATTTCGAAATAACATTACAAACACCATGACCAGAAGATATCTTTTTTTACTTTTCATCTTTCTTAACTTAAGGATTTACAAGTGTAGATAAAGGATCCATATCTATCTAAATTGGATAAATGAGAACTACAATCCCAAAGTGTACCCTTAGGTTCCGTATAAAACAATAGAATATCATATTCACAATTGGAATTTGACACATATCACCAGAACGTTAATCACACATGTAATTTTACCTCCACAGCCAGAGCAAGGAAACCAAATTTCATTTGGTGATAATAGGCTTGTGTAATTGGTAATTAATAACAAAACATATTAAATACAGTGGTTAAATAGAAAGCAAATATGAAAAGAAAATGCTAAAGAACCAGATAATTGGAAGAAATTAGTCGGTTTAGCAGTATCTTACTCAATGAGGTACTTTCTGACAAGGGTTTCGGGGGAAAACTGAAGCTCAACCAAGTAAGGATAAAGATCAGCGGCGTGAGACGGCTCAACGGACAACAAAATGTCTTTTGCCTGCTTCAAAGACGATATCTTTACAGCCAAATCTCCATGGTTATTCGCAGCCGCCAACAGTGGGAGAGCTTGCTCCCGCGCCGGCACCACAGCCATGTTACAATTGAGGGCTAGGGGATATCAAGCGGAATTTCGCAAATTTGGCGATCAGGGGATCTGTTTAAATCGGGGGTTTTCTAGGGTTTTGAATTGGGGATGTAATAGAACAAATTCTGACGCTTTTAGCAGGGGAAAGTCATATATATTCTGCAATGCGCACACATACACATGGCAAAACAATCGTATGCACATGGTTTTGACGTTATTTATACACTAATTTAATATTAAAATATAATATTTTTTTAAATAAAATAATATATCAATCATTTTATATCAATCATATTGAGTTGTCGATGGAATAAGCTCACATCGAGCTCATACATGCATTTTATCTTACACATTTTCTGTAGTACCTATCACGTGTCGTGGCTGATATAATTTGAATATGATTATTTTAAAAAATAATATTTGTTTGACAAAAATTTTAAAATATAATATATTTTTTAACATATATAATATTTTACTTTTGACTTTTATTTAACTATTATTTTTTTTTATGTATTTGAATGTCATTTTACAAAAAATTTGAAAAAATCACAAATAAAAAAAATTTCTGATCAAATCATTTTTCAAACCATCTTTGATTTGAACGCACGACCACATATGGTTGGCAAAAAATATTTATAATGTTCATTTTTTATCGATTTATAATATATATATATACACACATTTACATCAGGAGCAGAGTCAGGGACCTGCGAACCCAAAAAAAGATTATAGATAACAAAAAACATTAATTTAAACAAATTTGCTCTCATAACTTTTTTCTGACCTCGCTACTGGTTTATTTATTAGCTCTAACTTGTCTCCAATATGGAAACGAGGCTTTGTTCGTGGCTAACACACATGTCTAGATGTGGCTGTACATTTATGTCCACATCAAATGACCCAAACATGAGGAAGGAGTTGGCTCATATTTTAAAAATTAAACTATCTAATCATATTCTCGATTTTATGGATCTGTTTGGTTTGCACGATGGGATAAATAATATAATGATTAAAACTATGAAATAATGATAAATATTATAGTGTGATAAGTTATATGATGTTTGGTTTTGACGATAAGATAGTGAATTAATTTTACCCTCGAAAAATTGAATTCTAAATTTGGCGGGAATTTCAAATTTCGGAGGGTTTTCAAAATTTTGGGATTAAGTTTTTTTTTTGCTAAATATATTTTGGGATTAAGTTAAAGGAAATAAGTTGAAATTTTTTATGGGAATTTCAATTTTAAAATAGTAAAAAAATGCGGGAAATGGTATATATGTCATTTTGTTATAAAGTAGAATAAATGTGATATGATAATTTTTTTTTAATCATGCAAACCAAGCACGGGACTAAAAAATAAACCTAAGATTATTAATCCTAATCCATCAATCCAAACATGGCTTATGAGTCAATAATTAACAACTATGGTAACATTAATTCGAATGCCATTAATATTTAAAGAGATAAATTTATTATTGGAGGATATCATTAACGGTGAAAGACAAATATTGTACTAAATTAGACTACGAATAAATAACATCAATTCTATAAATACATAGGGTATGACTGAATTCAAATTTATTTGAAAATATATTTGAGACAAAGGTAGGGTTGATTAATGGGTCAATTCGACCCGATCCGAACAAGAACCGGCAGGTTTTGGATCCGCTAATTTCGGAACCGATCCAATCCGATAAGGAATCGGATCGGAACCGGTTCCAGAGCTACCGGTTTCGGGTTGGACCGGTTCCAACCCGGAAACGATTTCTTTGAATTATTTTTTTTTTCTTCAAAAAGTCAAGGGAAATTGTTGCTTGGAGGATTCGAACGCCACATTCTTCTACTCTACAACTCTAACCAATTGAGCTCATGGATCTTTTGTTTGTAAATTAACCTCAATATATTTATCTAAATTTTTTAAAATTAACGGATCCGGTTTCGGTTCAGCCCGGAGCCGGTTTCGTTTAGTCTGCAACCGGTAAGATACCTGACTTACCGGTTATGGATCGGTTAGCCCGATTCCGGTTCCTAACCAGGCTAATCGGTCTGATTTTGGGCCGAGTCCAAATTCACCCGGCCTATTAAGCAGCCCTAGACAATGGTAACTCGTCTCGAGAATAATCGAGTGTAAATCGAATACCTCGAATACGGAAAAAGGATTATATCCTTGTTTTTCATGTATCATAATTCAATTAGATGAATACATATGCAGCAAATATATATGTATATATTTGTGTTTTGAAAAATATTATGAATTTAAAAAATAATAATTAAAATTTTATATTTATTATATCTAAATGAGAAAAGATTTTGAACCAATTATATATTTTGCTAAATTAAAGTTTGATTTGTTGAGAATGTTGCATTTTAAATCATAGCACTTTACGTGAAATTTTCATTATTTTAGGTTTGTTTTTAGAAAATAGTAATTTATAACAGTCAAAAATATTATATAAATACTACGATTTTTATGATATCAGTTTGAATTTTACCTACGCCGTATAAAAACTATATTATATAAAACTAATAACCATCACATTTTTTGGATTCAAGAAAATATAGATATCAAGGTATATAAATTGATGCATACTATGGTTTGAAATAGTTATTTTATTGATCAATCTGTCAAGTTCATCATCATGAACGAAGAATTGAAATGCATAAGAATTTATTTCAATCAAGAAGTGGGGAATTTGTTCTGTTAATCCCAAAATACAAAAGTTACTTTCTACCAATATATAAGGATTATTTATATATGTCCTAGAGGGTAAATTAATAATATCAATAAGTCTAGGGAGTATTTTGAATATATTTGTAACTGCTTTAATCAACTTTGGTTAAACCAACGACTCGAATTATTTGAGCTTCTCTTCAATCTCTGAATTGTTGGAATCATCTTGACAGCCCTCCGCAAGATGGAGAAGAATATTTTTCATGTTCATCTTGATGGCGAATTGAACAATTGTCCTCCTAAGGGCTTTGTGAGGATGTCTGTCGCTTATTCTGTATCAGGAATGTGAAGCACTTTGATCAAGCCTTCTTGAACTTTCCCCCTTACAAAATGGCAGTCGATGTGGATATGTTATGTCCTTTCATGGAAAGCTGGAGTATTAACTAGACAAGAAGCTGACTTACTGTCAGTATAAATTAAGGCCGGAGAATAATGTAATCATTTAGAAAATAATGTAACGACTATATTTCGCAAGTTGTTGATGCAAATGCCTTGTACCCCGGCCTCTGCTGATGACCTGCTTAAGTTGGCTGCTTCTTTGACTTACCGGATATAAGTGAATCACCAAGGAATATTGCATAGCATGTGACTCTTCGTATAGAGTCTACTCATCCCGCCCAATCGCTATCATTACATCCTTTTAAATGTAAGGGGGTGTTTTTGCTAGGAAGATCCCTTGTCATGGTGTTGATTTTAGGAATATTAGTGCTTTGTGCATGGCATCCAGATGAGATTAAGTTGGTTTTTGACATATATTGAGATAGACATTGCACATTGAAAGCCAAGTCTGGTCTTGTAATAGTTAAGTACAATAGGCATCCAACTAGCCTTCTATATGTTGTAGGATCCGTGAGTTGGTCTTCGCCTTGTGAAGTTAACTTTAAAGATGGATCCGTTGTTGTTGTAGACGACTTGCATCCTAGGTAGCATGTGTCCTCCAGTATGTCTAAGGCAAATTTCCTTCGACACAAAGTTACACCTTGTGAAGATCAGGCTATTTTCAGGCCTAAAATGTATTTCAAGTTTCCAAGGTTCTTACTGGTAAACTTTGTATCAAAATGTTTCTTGATGGCCTCAATCTCATCCAGATTATTTCCTGTTAAAATTATATCATCTACATAAATCAACAAAGCAATAAAATTGTTAGAAGAAGTAAATAAGGATGAAAACGTGTTGATTTTCCAGATTATAAAGCTTATAGCATTTGTATCCTAAAGGATAGCGAAGAAAATACATTTTCGTGCTCTTCATCAAAATGGGTGTTAGCAGATAAGGTAGAAGCATAACAAAGACAGCCTATGGCATTCACGTGACAATGGGTAGGTAATTTCTTATAAAGTAATTCTAATGGTGACTTGTTGTCCAAATTTTTTAAGGACTCTATTAATTATGTGGGCAACAGCTAATAATACACAATCGGACCAAAAATTTAAGTGCAGATGTGCATGAAACAACAATGATCTTGCAACTTGTAATAAATGCTGGTGTTTCCTCTCAACTCTACCATTTTGCTGAGGATTTTTCATACGACTGCATTGATGTATAATACCAGTAAAAATCTTTGTAAGGACCCTAATCCTTAAGTGCGGATCAAAGGCATAATTAGAGCTAATATAAATGATCAGAGTAAATTAATCGTGTTGAGTCTATGAGCTTTAAGAATTACATGCCAAAAATGAGGACTATCAATGGATTAATTACATTCCCCATCAAAAGAATGTTATCAACTATAGTTTTACACTACTCCTAGAGTAGACACTATACAAAATAATCCTGTCATTCATCTACCAAAAGTGCTCTTCAAGCTCACTGTCTCAACCCGTCTTAGCCCCCTTCATATCATGCCAAAAGTACCTACAAGGACAACCCCCAAACATGAGCAATAATATCATTCATATTCAACACAATATGAATATAAAGCGTAAATGCATAAAACACAATTAAAACACTTCCTGTTTTCCCATGCATTTCAAAACGCTTCCAGTTTGGTTGTCCCTGTACCATAACTCATGAGTATAATCAATAGATTATTTTTAATGGTCTAGACATGTCATGACACAATACCATCTCATCAATATCAAATACCGGTCACCATTCCCTAGTCTGTCCATCACAATGTATTTTAATGCCCCTCGCTTATTTACATATAGGCGGCATAGAATAACCTCGCTTCAATGGACATGCGGTACTCCCACCCCTCGCCTCACATTGAGCGGCAAATATCCTTTCCTCGCCCTACATGATAACCACGCTCAAATGTGATATGCGGCGCTCCCACCCCTCGCTTCACATTTAGCGGAACCAAAACAAATAGCGGCAAGCATTAAAATCATCAAGGGATGATCACGACTCATGGGATGTGCACCAATAATCATATGCATCTACAATCATCATGCATAATTCAACATGTATTTGCATCCACAATGCATAATCACATATATACTCGCATCCACAATGCATAAACAATGAGTATATTAGATACATGTACCGTTGGGTGCCCGTACGTCCTCTACGTACCTTTCCAAAAAGTAGGATATGGTAGGATTTCAGTTCCTTGGCTGTGTTGCCACCTGGGATGGTTCTACACATTCACACAAATCAATATAGAACCCAATAATAGTCCAATACCAAAAATCCCACAAAAATATCCAAAAACAACAATTTTGGTGTCTCGCGATCGATCGCCATATAGCCCCGATCGATCGCGAGACCACACTGCCTCACCCAACAAAAAAAATTCAATCCGCGATCGATCGCTGAGTTTGCGCCGATCGATCGCGACCTCACCGATCGATCGCGCCAAACTCGCGATCGATCGCTGAAAGCTACTGCCTTCAGCCCTGCAACTCGCGATCGATCGTTGATGGCGCCGATCGATCGCCGAGCTCTGCATATCCGATTTTTGGGCACTATTCACCCATCTCCTTCCCCAACCCAAACAAACTCATATATTCAAACATCAACCATACCAAATCACTACAAATCTTCCATAAACAACATCATACAACCATAAATCTAACATTCACCCAAAAATAACACCAACTCATACAAACCCATTTCAAAACCCTTCAAACCATTTCAAACTCAATTAAAATACTTCAAAACCAACAATGAGGTATCATACCTCTTGGGGATCTCAAATCTCCCAATAAACTCCACAAAACAAGATTTTTGGAAGGGTTTCTCTCCACCCTTAAGCACAAAAACGAAAATGGACAAAGGAAGGGTTTGGGAGGTGTTATTTGGGAAAGTTGAAAAGTGATAGTGAAATGTATGGTAGGGGTTTGGGGTAATAAAGTGGGTTAATTAATTAAAATGCATTCTACAATCCCATGGTGTATAAAACACCCCAACATGATATTTTTAAAAGCATTAATCCAAAATGCACCAAATATCAATTAAACTCATGATTTCCAATTAATTGCTAACCATGGCAAATAAATCATGCTAATAACAATTTTCCCCAACATGCACAACATGCACCCTGAAATGCACCCCCGGGTCATCCTTTCCATGTGACCATGCATTTCCACAGATAAGTAAATCCAGCACATAATCAATTAATTACCATCATAATTAATCATATAAACACAATTAATGCCCAGTTGCAATTAATCATTTCGGGGATATCACAATACTCCCCTACTTATAAGATTTCGTCCTCGAAATCACATGCACTTACCCCCAAAAGAAACTAAACATAAACACATACCAGAGAATAGTTACGGGTAGTGTTGCACCATATGCCGCTCCGTCTCCCACGTAGCCTCCTCGACACCCCTACGATCCCACTGAACCTTGATCATAGGTATCACTTTGTTCCGAAGTCTACGGTCTGCTCGATCCAGAATTCTGACAGGCCGTTCCACATAAGACACATCGGACTCTAACTGAACTTCGGAAGGATGTAAAACATGCGACGGATCCGGCTCATACTTCCGCAACATCGATACATGAAACACATCATGTATACCAGATAAAGAAGGCGGCAGAGCTAGTCGGTAAGCTAAGGTGCCAATGCGCTGCAAAATCTCGTACGGTTCAACATACCTCGGAGACAGTTTCCCGCGCATCCCAAATCGCACAACGCCCCTGAAAGGCGAGATCTTCAAAAAGACCTTATCTCCCAACTGAATTCCAACGGTCTCCGCCGTTTGTTCGCATAAGCTGCCTGTCTGTCCTGGGCTGCTTTCATTTTCTGCCTTATCATCTTTATCTTCTCTTCCATCTCCCGAATCAATTCCGGTCCTCCGACCGATTTACGGTCCAAATCATCCCAACACAAGGGTGATCTACACCGTCTTCCATAAAGAGCTTCAAAAGGAGCCATCTGAATACTCGCCTGGTAGCTATTATTATAAGCGAACTCTACCAAAGGCACTGAATCTTGCCAAGAAACATCGAACTCCAAAACGCAAGCTCTCAACATGTCCTCGAGCGTCTGGATAGTACGCTCGGTCTGGACATCCGTCTGAGGATGATAAGCAGTGCTCAATCTGACTTCAGTTCCCAAGGCTGACTGAAGACCTTCCCAAAAATGAGATGTGAATCGCGGATCTCGATCCGACACTATGGAAATGGGGATCCCATGCAATCTCACCACATCTCGAATGTACAACTGCACCATCCTCAAAAAGGTGAAAGTCATGCTATAGGGGATGAAATGAGCTACCTTAGTCAATCGATCCACAATCACCCAAATAGCATCAAAGCCTGAAGCACTCCTCGGCAGGTGAGTCACGAAGTCCATGGAAATGTGTTCCCACTTCCACTTCGGTATCTCCAAGCTTCTCAACTCGCCGCCAGGTCTCTGTCTCTCTGCCTTAACCTGCTGGCAGATCAAACACCTCTTAACAAAAGCGACGACATCAGATTTCATCCTCTTCCACCAAAACTGGCCACGTAGATCTTTATACATCTTCTTCCCGCCTGGGTGGATGCTAAGTCTGCTACTATGAGCTCGCTCCAAGATCCCTCTACGCAACTCCGGCGTGCTCGGAACCACCCAACGGTCACCCAATCTCAAAGATCCGTCATCGGCCACTCTGAATTTCGCTGGCTGACCAAGATGTACTAAAGATAACCACCTCTGAACCTCATCATCTGACCTCTGAGCTCTCCTGATGTTCTCATAGATATCTGGCTCAGCTAACAAGGTCGATACATACACAGGTGATGTATCAATGTCAAAATCATAGCCCAGATGGCAATAGGAGGTCATCATGGCTGACAAATGGATGACGTCCTCAGCAGAACTCCTCACTTTCCGGCTCAAAGCGTCTGCTGTCAAATTAGCTTTTCCGGGATGGTACTCAATCTCACAATCATAGTCTTTGAGTAAGTCCATCCACCTCCTCTGCCTCATGTTCAGCTCTGCCTGAGTGAATAAAAACTTGAGGCTCTTGTGATCCGTGTATATGGTAAATGAAGTACCATACAAGTAATGTCTCAAAATCTTTCGGGCGAAGATGATAGCCGCCAGTTCCAAGTCATGGACTGGGTATCTCGTCTCATGCGGCTTCAACTGCCTCGATGCATAAGCTACCACATGCTTATCTTGCATCAGTACACACCCAAGGCCCTGGAGTGATGCATCGGTATACAAAACAAATCTGGAGTTCTCCGTAGGGATCACTAACACTGGCGCCGTCGTCAAACGATGCTTTAACTCCTGGAAGCTCTCCTCACGAGCTTCTGACCAAAAGAAAGGTACTCCTTTCTGGGTCAACTGTGTCAACGGCTTGGCAATCTTCGAAAAGCCCTCGACGAAGCGTCGATAATATCCGGCCAAACCAAGGAAGCTCCGAATCTCAGGCACAGAAGTGGGGGCAGCCCACTCCATCACAGCTTCGACCTTCCTGGGATCCACAGATATTCCGCTGCTCGATATGACATGGCCCAGAAATACTACACTGCTCAACCAAAACTCACACTTACTGAGCTTGGCATACAACTGGTGATCTCGGAGAATCTGGAGCACTGTCCTCAAGTGTTTCACGTGCTCTTCGTCACTCCGGGAATAGATGAGAATGTCGTCGATGAACACGATGACGAACTGATCAAGATACGGCTGAAACACTCTGTTCATCAAGCTCATAAAGACCGCTGGAGCATTCGTCACACCGAACGGCATCACTAAGAACTCATAATGTCCATATCGAGTCCGGAACGCTGTCTTCTGTACATCTTCCTCTCTGACTCGAATCTGATGGTACCCGGATCTCAAATCAATCTTGCTATATAATCTGGTACCTTGCAACTGATCGAACAAATCATCAATCCTTGGGAGATGATATTTGTTCTTTACTGTGGCTTTATTCAGTTGCCGCTAATCGATGCACAACCTCATCGAGCCATCCTTCTTCTTCACAAAGAGAACCGGTGCTCCCCATGGCGATACGCTCGGGCGTATATATCCTTTGTCAAGGAGATCCTGCAACTGTTCCTTCAATTCCCTCAACTCCGCCGGTGCCATCCTGTAAGGTGCACGAGAGATAGCGGATGTCCCCGGTAACAACTCGATCCCAAACTCAACTTCCCTAGCCGGTGGAAATCCTGGGATCTCTTCTGGGAACACATCAGCAAACTCTGCTACCACTGGTACATCCTCAACTCTCAATTCCTCATTCTTCCCAGACGTGTCCACGGCATAGATGAGATAGCCCGTGTGGCCACGTTCCAACAGTTGAGTCATCTTGATCGCTGAAATCAACGGAATCTTCGCACGAGAACCGTTGCCAAAGAAAGTCCACTGACTACCCAAATCAGGTCTGAACTTCACTGTCTTCTGCCGGCAATCTACCACTGCCTGATATCTGTTCAGAACATCAATGCCCAAGATGCAGTCGAAGTCCGACATACCCAACACAATCAAGTCTGTCTTCAACTCGTTGCCCTCAAAATAAATGAGGCAATCTGCCATGAACTGATCAGCAACGACATTTCTTCCAGTGGGTGTCGAGACAAGGAGAGGCGTGGGTAGAGAAGACGTGCGCATATGGTGTCTCTCCACAAAACCAACAGATACAAAAGAGTGGGAGGCACCTGTATCTATCAAAATAAAAGCAGGGTACGTAAATAAATGACACGTACCGCGATCACCTCCTCTGGGGCTGCCTGGGCCTGCTCTCTAGTCAGCGCATACACCTGTCCCTGGGGCGGTCCCACTGTCTGACCTCCCGATGGTCGAGGCCCAAACTGCTGCCTCTGGTGTATAGTCCTGTCATCAAACCTCGGCCTGTTGCCCTGAAACTCTGACTGTCCTCCCCGGGTGGGGCAATACCGAGAGATGTGGCCCATCTTGCCACAGCTATAACAGGCAGGGCACTTACTTGAAGAATGTGGCCCTCCACAATGGTCGCACCTTGGTTCCCCCCGATCTATTCCCTTGTGAAAACCCTCGATTGGCCGACCAATTCTTCTTGTTCTCCTGTTTCTGACCAAAGAACTTCTTTCCACCAAACCGTGAAGATGAAGAGACACCACGAGGTTTAAATGGCTCTCCTCGGGGCCTCAAGCTGTCATTAGTTTGCCTCTGTTGTGGTACTTGTGGTGGCACAGCACTAGGATAAGATCCCACTCCAAGCTCGGCAAGCTCCGCTCTTGTGAGAGCATCATCAAAAGAAGTTGGGTTATTGGTGATAACCCGGTCATAGAGCTCCGGTCGCAACCCCTTCATAAAATTCCTCATCTTTGCGTGCCCATTGGTGGCAATGTGGGGAACATACCTCAGCAACGAAGAGTACCGCGTGGCATAGTCTGACACTGTCATGTTCCCCTGTTTCAAACTTGTAAACTCGTCCTCCTTCGTCTGTCTCGCCGTTGCGGGGAAGTACCGGTTCAGAAACCGGGTCCTGAAGAGTGTCCAATCAATCACAGTACCCAGTGCTCTTAGCTCCATTACAGTGCCCCTCCACCACATTAGAGGTTTCTTTGCTAACTGGAACTCGGCCAGTCTCAGCCACGCTGTAACAGCACAATGAGCCGATACAAAAATCTGCTCAAGTCTTTCCAGCCACTCCTCAGCTTCCTCCCCTGATTCTGTTCCCTCAAACCGGGGCGGGTGGTAAGATAGGAACTGAGTCAAGTTAATCTCACCGGGTAGTAATAACTGAGCCACTGGCTCAAAGCCTACTGCTGGTGGAGGTAGAGGGTTCACTTGTCCAACGCTAGCGTTCACGCTCCCAACATCGCCAACCTCTTCGTTAAGGTTCCCCGCATTCATAGTAGCCATGCTGTAACACAAAGGTTAACAACAATTCCAAAACAAATATACATGTTATGCCGTTAGATAACATGAATGATAATAAGCATGTTAGTATAACAGAATATACATCAATATGCACCACATGCATAAACATGCCTCAAATGTAAGCACCTAGCCAATCATGCTAAGGCTACCCTTCACTCGTTCCCGGGTTCTCTAACCACTGCTCTGATACCACTAATGTAAGGACCCTAATCCTTAAGTGCGGATCAAAGGCATAATTAGAGCTACTATGATCAGAGTAAATTAATCGTGTTGAGTCTATGAGCTTTAAGAATTACATGCCAAAAATGAGGACTATCAATGGATTAATTACATTCCCCATCAAAAGAATGTTATCAACTATAGTTTTACACTACTCCTAGAGTAGACACTATACAAAATAATACTGTCCTTCATCTATCAAAAGTGCTCTTCAAGCTCACTGTCTCAACCCGTCTTAGCCGCCTTCATATCATGCCAAAAGTACCTACAAGGACAACCCCCAAACATGAGCAATAATATCATTCATATTCAACACAATATTAATATAAAGCGTAAATGCATAAAACACAATTAAAACACTTCCTGTTTTCCCATGCATTTCAAAACGCTTCCAGTTTGGTTGTCCCTGTACCATAACTCATGAGTATAATCAATAGATTATTTTTAATGGTCTAGACATGTCATGACACAATACCATCTCATCAATATCAAATACCGGTCACCATTCCCTAGTCTGTCCATCACAATGTATTTTAATGCCCCTCGCTTATTTACATATAGGCGGCATAGAATAACCTCGCTTCAATGGACATGCGGTACTCCCACCCCTCGCCTCACATTGAGCGGCGCCCTACATGATAACCACGCTCAAATGTGACATGCGGCGCTCCCACCCCTCGCTTCACATTTAGCGGAACCAAAACAAATAGCGGCAAGCATTAAAATCATCAAGGGATGACCACGACTCATGGGATGTGCACCAATAATCATATGCATCTACAATCATCATGCATAATTCAACATGTATTTGCATCCACAATGCATAATCACATATATACTCGCATCCACAATGCATAAACAATGAGTATATTAGATATGTACCGTTGGGTGCCCGTACGTCCTCTACGTACCTTTCCAAAAAGTAGGATATGGTAGGATTTCAGTTCCTTGGCTGTGTTGCCACCTGGGATGGTTCTACACATTCACACAAATCAATATTAGAACCCAATAATAGTCCAATACCAAAAATCCCACAAAAATATCCAAAAACAACAATTTTGGTGTCTCGCGATCGATCGCCATATAGCCCCGATCGATCGCGAGACCACACTGCCTCGCCCAACAAAAAAAATTCAATCCGCGATCGATCGCTGAGTTTGCGCCGATCGATCGCAACCTCGCCGATCGATCGCGCCAAACTCGCGATCGATCGCTGAAGGCTACTGCTTTCAGCCCTGCAACTCGCGATCGATCGTTGATGGCGCCGATCGATCGCCGAGCTCTGCATATCCGATTTTTGGGCACTATTCACCCATCTCCTTCCCCAGCCCAAACAAACTCATATATTCAAACATCAACCATACCAAATCACTACAAATCTTCCATAAACAACATCATACAACCATAAATCTAACATTCACCCAAAAATAACACCAACTCATACAAACCCATTTCAAAACCCTTCAAACCATTTCAAACTCAATTAAAATACTTCAAAACCAACAATGAGGTATCCATACCTCTTGGGGATCTCAAATCTCCCAATAAACTCCACAAAACAAGATTTTTGGAAGGGTTTCTCTCCACCCTTAAGCACAAAAACGAAAATGGACAAAGGAAGGGTTTGGGAGGTGTTATTTGGGAAAGTTGAAAAGTGATAGTGAAATGTATAGTGGGGGTTTGGGGTAATAAAGTGGGTTAATTAATTAAAATGCATTCTACAATCCCATGGTGTATAAAACACCCCAACATGATATTTTTAAAAGCATTAATCCAAAATGCACCAAATATCAATTAAACTCATGATTTCTAATTAATTGCTAACCATGGCAAATAAATCATGCTAATAACAATTTTCCCCAACATGTACAACATGCACCCTGAAATGCACCCCCGGGTCATCCTTTCCATGTGACCATGCATTTCCACACATAAGTAAATCCAGCACATAATCAATTAATTACCATCATAATTAATCATATAAACACAATTAATGCCCAGTTGCAATTAATCATTTCGGGGATATCACAATATTTGAGCATGGATTCAAAACCATTATCATGCCTTAAATATTTATTTTAGTGTCGAATTGGGTGAAGACCATATTATAAAAATGTTGTAGATGTGCTTTAATTTCAAATTTAAGATTCATAGCATATATCCATGTGATAAGTGTGAATTGTACACTTATTTTGCTATGTTTTTGTATTGATTTTCGTATTGATTCCTGGATGATTTTACGCTTTTTGGTATATTTTTGTGTATTTCAGGAATCTAGGTCCAATGGGATAAAAGTGGAGGAAATAAGCTAATAATGTTGAAGAAGGACCAAACCGAGCGAAGACGTGAGAAAATGGACTGAAATATCGAAGTTTGAATTTTGTACAGCTCGCGATCGATCGGCAATGACATCGCGATCGATCGCCGAGCTTTAGAAAATGATGCTGAACAGAAGACATTGGCGATCGATCGGCAAGAACTCGCGATCGATCGCCACTATACAGTAAGGACTCGCGATCGATCGTGAGGGAGCAAAGATCGATCGCGGATTGGTTTATTTTGGCTAACACGTCCAGTGGAGAATGAAGATTGATCGCGGAATAACAAAGATCGATCGCGGCATAAGAGTTTTTGGAAAAATAAAGACTTTCCATGTTTGGTTCAAAGGGGACTCCTTCCCACACATGTTAACCCTATATATGAGACTAAGGAACGATTTTTAGAGGACTTTTGCCCACTTTTACACAAACCTAGCAGCCTCTCCTCCATCCAAAGCACCACCACAATTCATTGAAGAGCAAGAGCAACGCAAGGAACGAAAGAACGGAGCGACGCACGGAGCGACATCCTCGTTATCTTAGTATTTCTGAACTTATTAATTTTTATATCAGATTTTGATGTTGAATTTGTTTAAAGACATATTTATGCATTATAATTTGATTATGGTTGTTGGCTAAATTATTTGACAAGACACAGGGGATCCCATGTTTGAACCCTTGAGTTAATTAACGGTTTCGATTTAATTTCTATGATCTTTGCGCATAATTTATGTTGTTAATGCTTGTAAAAGATTAGCTACCTTTTGCATAATATTGGTAATCGTAATTGAATTGACCATAGGAGATTACGATACGACGTAGTAAATTAGGCCGTGGGTTTTAGGTTGAGACGGACCAAGTAAAATCTAGCACACGTGTGATAGCAATAGATTTACCAAAATCGAAGGCTAGTAGTTTTCACAAAGCGTTTTTCGGTATTAATCATTCAATAAAGACACGGGAGTGATTTATTGTAGGTCAATGCTAGACTTGTTATAACCGGACCAAGGTATAACGAATGAAATAGGAAAACTCGTCACCCTAGAACATAGAACTTTGAATCTTAATTAATAGACAACTTTTGGGGGATTACATGGGTGAACCGACGTCTTGATAATTCGTTTATAAATTCTCTTCAATTATTCATCACTGCTGTTTAGGTTGATTTTTGTGCTTAAGTCAATTTAGTTTAATAATCATTCCATAATCGTAGGTTAAATATAGTAATTCTAATCGAACGTGGTAATTGCTACTAGTCCCTGTGGGTACGACACTCCTTACTTTTAAACCATTATATTAAAACTTGACACCGTGCACTTGCGGTACATAAATCGCTACACTGAAAATAACTGTTTAAAATAAAAGCGATCACCATGTACAGCGAGTGAAATCGTCTATAATTGTGAGGAAGAATCTGTGTCCACTATAGGAATTGACTGAAAAAGGGTCCCAAATATCAGCGTATATTCATTCAAAAGCATGAGAAGCTACCGAATAACTAACATCATATGTTAACCTTTTTTGTCTTGAAAAATGTCATATATCACATGGAACTTTGAGTTGACTATTACAATTAATATGCAAATCATAAATCAGCATCAATTTGTTCAAAGATAAGTGTCATAGTCTAAAATGCCAATTATTAACTACATCAGAACAAGATACATAACTTGATATTGCTAAAGAAATATTTCTCAGAATGGTTAGATGATATAACCCTTCATGTGTTTCAGCAAAATCAACCATCTTCTTGGATATTAAGTCATGTAAGAAACATTTATTAGCAACCAACTTTAGTGCAAGATTATTAATTTTCGTGAGTTTGGATACAGAAATGAGGTTACAAGTAAAACCAGATACAAAAAGAACATGTTCGAGTTTAATGTTAGGAGTGAGTTGGATATCTCCTATATGTGATGCATTAATTATTGGTTCTGTTTTCTTAAAAACAAATAGACAAAGCATAAGAAGATCACAAATACTCTGTTATAATAAAATGCTCGAAACAGTAAAAACTTACAACAAACAGTTTAAATAAACTGGGCAGAAACTTTGTTGTTGGACGAGGCCACAGTAAACCGTGTGCCCGTAAACTCTAAATTGCCCGCCTACAACTTCTTGCCTCGTGGACAAGAGAGTTCCAAGGTACAACGTCCCAAACACCTCTGTATGGGTTGAAGCAGAAACCCAGACAGACTCACTCGAACACTAAGAAGTGTGTAGTACTCTCAAGAAGATGATATGATATGCAAATGCAAATTCGGGATGAGATAAAGAATGAGGCTGGAGCAGCTTATATAGCTGCAACAGCAGGCCTACCAAAGGCCACAACTTAAATGACAATGCATAGTGGGTTAGATGAAAAGTCTCAACACTTAACATCATATTCATTTCGGATTTAAGTCTCACACTTAAATCTGACATCAATTCTGCAGGTAGGTAAAAAGTCTCAAACTTAATACTCAGCAGAATATGAAAAGTCAGGCATATGAAAAGTCATTTAAGAAATTCGAGTAGTAAAAAGATAGGACTGCCTTCGCGGCAGCGACACGCGTGTCGCGACGCGACAAGGCGAGGCGAGGCGTGGCGGGGCGTGTCGAGGCGAGTCGAGTCGAGACGAGCCGAACGGACGGACGGACGTCGCGCGAGGGCACCCATCTTTTCTACTTAACTACACTCTAATGATTTGTATCTCAATATAAACAAACCATAAGTGCCTCAATTACTCAATGTGGGATTTCTTTAGCCTATATTAGAGCCATTTGACTTAGAGATTGAGCGAACTTGCAGAAGACTTCGGAAAGAAACTAGAGAGATGGCTGAGAATAATCGAGGGAATGGTGAACAACACAATGATGAAGTGCCAATTACAAGGTCCATGATGGACTATGCACAACCATCTTTTCAAGGCACCATGTCTAGCATCACTAGACCAAGGATTCAGGCTAATAACTTCGAGATCAAGCCTGCCATAATTCAGATGATTCAACATTCTGTGCAATTCGGAGGATCGCATACTGATGATCCTAATGCTCATATCT
This sequence comes from Haberlea rhodopensis, assembly GCA_907163345.1. NCBI lineage: Eukaryota > Viridiplantae > Streptophyta > Magnoliopsida > Lamiales > Gesneriaceae > Haberlea > Haberlea rhodopensis. The sequence goes on from CAJQUN010000052.1 coordinate 4,376,261, forward strand.
CCAACTTTTTGGAGATATGCGACACATTCAAGCACAATGGCGTCAGCGACGACGCCACTCTTTCCCTTTTCCTTAAATGATAAAGCTAAGAGTTGGTTAAATTCATTGCCTGCAGGATCGATCACTACTTGGGAGGGGATGGCTCAAGCATTCCTGTCAAAATACTTTCCTCCTTCCAAGACAGCTAAGATGCGCAATGATATCACAACATTCATGCAACATGATCCGGAGACACTGTATGAAGCTTGGGAGCGCTTCAAGGATCTACTTCGAAGATGCCCACATCATGGCCTTCCTATTTGGTTTCAGGTACAAACATTTTACAATGGTTTATTTTCTGCTAATAGATCTATGATTGATGCAGCAGCAGGAGGTACCATTATGAGAAAGTCACCTGAGGAAGCTTACACACTCTTGGAAGAGATGGCATCCAACAGTTACCAGTGGCAGTCCGAAAGGAATGTGCCCAAAAGACCAATTGGGATGCATCAAGTGGACGAAGTGACATCAATACAAGCTCAATTGGAGGCTTTGAACAAGAAGATGGACAGTTTGAGCATGACAGCCATGCAAGCTCAAGTGATCACGTGCGATTTATGTGGAGGCAACCATCCAAGCACGGAATGTCAGGCAGGTAACCCTTTTATGCTATCTAATGAACAAGCCAATTTTGTAGGAAATAGACCACCACAGGGTAATTCATACTCCAACAACTATAACCAACCGTGGAGGAATCATCCGAACTTCTCTTGGTCCAACCAAAAGAATGTCTTGAATCCACAACCTCCACCGGGTTATCCACCAAAGCCAAGTATGGAAGAGTTGCTAACTAAGTTCATGACGATGACGGAGAATAGGATGCAAAATCAAGATGCATCAATTAAGAACTTGGAAACTCAAATGGGGCAAATGGCAAATATGTTAGCGGGAAGAGCACCAGGAAGCTTACCAAGTGATACGGAAAAGAACCCCCGAGAGCAAGCCAAGGCGATCTCATTGAGGAGTGGAAAAGAAATTGGATCACAAACTGAAGATCGGGACGATGAGCACGTAGTTGAGTTGAAAGGTGAGAATGACATTCAGACACGTGAAAATGGTGAGTCTACTCCTACTACTGCACCTATCGCACCACCCAAGAAGGTACAAATCCCTCCCCCATTTCCTGCTGCATTGAAAAGGGCAAAGGTAGATGCTAGTTTTGCTAAGTTCTTAGAAATCTTTAAGAAATTACAAATAAATATTCCATTTGCTGATGCTTTACTTCAAATGCCTAGCTACGCTAAGTTTTTGAAAGATATTCTGTCGAATAAGAGGAAATTGGGTGAGCATGAGACGATTAAATTAACTGAGGAGTGTTCTGCCGTTGTCCAAAACAAACTGCCTCCTAAGTTGAAAGATCCAGGGAGTTTTTCTATACCTTGCACAATTGGGTCTATTTCATTTACAAAATCTTTATGTGATTTAGGTGCGAGTATTAATCTTATGCCTTTGTCAATTTTCAGGAAGTTGGGACTTGGTGAGCCAAAACCGACCACGGTTTCTTTGCAATTGGCAGATAGGTCTGTGACATACCCACGAGGAATCATAGAGGATGTCCTAGTGAAGGTCGATAAATTCATCTTCCCGGCAGACTTCCTTGTGTTGGATATGGAAGAAGATGCTGACACGCCACTGATCTTAGGAAGACCATTCCTTGCTACTGAAAAGGCACTTATAGATGTCCAACAAGGGAAGTTGATCCTCCGTGTAGGGGAGGATCAAGTCACTTTCAACGTTTTTAAAGCTTTAAAACACCCACATGATGAGCATATGTGTTTTAGTGTTGATATTATTGATGTGTTATCTGCTAATGTGTTTAAGGGAACACACAAGGATGAATTGGAAGCATGCTTGGTAGAGGACATTGAAAAGCTGGGCGAGACCGTCGAGTTGAAAGAGACTGTCGTTTATTTGAACGCCAATATTCCCCATAATAGGCGTGTGCGGAACAACCTAGGCGAGTTGGGTGAAAGGGACATGAAGCCACAAAAGCCCTCCATTGAAGAACCACCAACTCTTGAACTCAAAACCCTCCCTCCTCATCTCAAGTATGTTTATTTAGATTGTAGTGAGTCATTACCTGTAATTGTCTCTTCATCTTTGACAGGTATAAACGAAGACAAACTACTTAGGATTTTGAGGGAGCATAAGAAAGCATTCGGGTGGAAAGTAGCGGACATAAGAGGGATAAGCCCATCAACATGTATGCATAAGATCTTAATGGAGGATGCTTACAAACCCGTGGTTCAACCACAACGCAGGTTAAACCCAAAGATGCAAGAAGTGGTGAAGAATGAGGTCATCAAACTGCTGGATGCAGGTATTATCTACCCATTTCTGATAGTGCATGGGTTAGTCCTGTGCAATGTGTACCCAAGAAAGGAGGTATGACTGTCGTTAAAAATGAGAACAATGAATTGATCCCTACTAGAACAGTCACAGGTTGGCGCGTCTGCATTGATTATAGAAAGTTAAATGACGCCACCCGTAAAGACCATTTTCCCCTTCCATTCATTGACCAAATGATAGAGCGTCTAGCAGGGTATGATTTCTATTGTTTTCTAGATGGCTATTCTGGGTATAATCAAATAGCTATTGCACCTGAGGACCAAGAGAAGACTACCTTCACTTGTCCTTATGGTACATTTGCTTTTAGGAGAATGCCATTTGGATTGTGTAATGCGCCTGCAACGTTTCAAAGATGCATGATGTCTATTTTTCATGATATGGTTGAAAAATTCTTAGAGGTCTTTATGGATGACTTTTCTGTCTTTGGGGATTCTTTTGATGCTTGCTTAAATAATCTTGACTTAGTACTGACAAGGTGTGAAGAGACGAATTTGATACTAAATTGGGAGAAATGCCACTTCATGGTACAAGAGGGAATAGTCTTGGGACACAAAATATCCCACAAGGGTATGGAGGTGGACCGAGCAAAGATCCAGGTGATACAAGAACTACCTCCACCAGTATCAGTGAAGGGGGTTCGAAGCTTCCTAGGCCATGCAGGCTTCTATAGGAGATTTATTAAAGATTTTTCAAAAATTTCAAAACCACTCTCCCATTTACTGACTAAAGATGCACCTTTTGATTTTAATCCTGATTGTATGCAGGCATTCGAGACATTAAAGGAGAAGTTAATAACAGCACCTGTGTTGGTAGTACCGGATTGGGATACGCCATTTGAGTTGATGTGTGATGCTAGTGACACAGCTGTCGGAGAAGTATTGGGACAAAGACGGAATAAGGTATTTCATACTATTTACTATGCTAGTAGAACTTTGAATGAGGCACAACAAAACTATGCCACCACTGAGAAAGAACTGCTAGCAGTAGTATTTGCATTTGATAAATTTCACTCTTATATCTGTCTATCCAAAGTAATTGTGTACACTGATCACTCGGCACTTAAATATCTTCTTGCTAAAAAAGATGCTAAACCACGTTTAATCCGATGGATTCTCCTATTGCAAGAATTTGATTTAGAAATTAAAGATAAGAGGGGTGTTGAGAATGTAGTAGCGGACCATTTATCTAGGATCGATAATATGGTGGAAAAATATGATAATGAACTGGAAGAAATCAATGAAAAATTTCCTGATGAACAGCTGTTCCAAGTTCTTGCACTACCATGGTATGCCGATTTTGCAAATTATCTGGTTAGTGGTATCCTCCCACAAATGACCTTCTATCAGAAGAAGAAATTCTTATCTGATGTTAAACACTACATGTGGGAGGATCCATTGTTGTTTAAAGTTTGTGCAGACAACATGATCAGGAGATGTGTACCGGAGGAGGAGATGGCATCTATTATGAGCCACTGTCATGACCGAGAGGTAGGAGGCCACATTGGTCCAACAAATACTGCTGCCAAGGTACTTGAATCGGGTTTTTACTGGCCTACCTTGTTTAAAGATGCATACAGGTATGTATCCACTTGTGATAAATGCCAAAGAACGGGCAACATTTCTAGGAGACATGAAATGCCTTTAAACAATATGCTTGAATGCGATTTATTTGATGTTTGGGGCATAGATTTTATGGGACCATTTCCAGTTTCATGTTCTAATTATTACATACTTGTCGCTGTGGACTACGTTTCAAAATGGGTTGAGGCTGAAGCTTCACGCACTAATGATGCTAGAGTGGTAGTAAATTTTTTGAAAAAGAACATTTTTACTCGATTTGGCACTCCTCGAGCAATCATTAGTGACGGTGGGTCACACTTTTGCAATAAACTCTTTGAAAAACTTTTGAGCAAATATGGTGTCACCCACAAGGTTGCAACACCTTACCACCCACAAACATATGGACAAGTAGAGGTTTCTAATAGAGAAGTGAAACAGATTTTGGAAAAATCGGTCAATACGTCTAGAAAAGATTGGTCATTGAGGTTAGATGATGCTTTATGGGCATATAGGACGGCATTTAAAACACCTATTGGTACATCATCATATAGGTTAGTTTTTGGAAAAGCATGTCATCTTCCTGTCGAGCTAGAACACAAGGCATTCTGGGCAATAAAAATCTGAATTTTGATTTAACTGTTGCAGGTGAAAAACGACTCCTACACTTAAATGAAATGGATGAGTTTAGAAACCAAGCCTATGAGAATGCCAAGATCTATAAAGATAAAACAAAAAAATGGCATGATGCTAAGCTTAGCCAGCGTGATTTCAAGGAAGAGGATTTGGTCCTGCTTTTTAACTCCAGATTGAGACTCTTTCCGGGTAAGTTGAAGTCTCGATGGCAAGGACCATTCACTATCACAAGGGTATTTCCATCCGGAGCGATCGAGATCAACGATCCAACAAAAGGCACCTTCACAGTCAATGGACAGCGGCTGAAGCACTATCATGGACATGATTTCAGTCCGCCTACTGTTGTCCATTTTGACTCCTAAATTGATGTTGGTAATAAGTCCAGCTTGAGACTATAAATTAAGAAAACCATTTTCCTCCCTTTACCTTGTTTTTATTATTTTTAGTTAGAATTTGTTTGGTTTGAAATTTTGTTTCAAGGATTGACTCCGTGTGTCAATTTTTGCAGAGTGGGTGGAGAAGAGCGAATCTCGAGAGCAAGAATGTTGATAAAAAAAAAATTTCGGACAGTGTGTTTTGGCGATCGATCGCCAAGTCCAGAAAAAGAAAAAAAAATAATTTTCAAATCAGCGATCGATCGTCCTAACTCGAGATCGATCGCCTCTTTCCAGAATACCCTCGCGATCGATCGGCAAGAACTCGCGATCGATCGCGAGGTCCCATATTTCGTTTTTTAATATCAGAATCAACATTTTTCACACATTACACACACTCAAACTCGAAACCCTCCCCCAATTTCCCCAATTTTCCTCAAAATTTATCCAATCCATCTTCAATCCTTCAATTTTCTTCAAGATTTTCGATACATATCTTCAATTCTAACATCAAGCCTCAATCTTTCACAGGAATTAGCAAGAGAAAAGGAGTTTTTGAGCACCATCCACTCCAATTTGAAGCTATGGACAGCTAAGGACTATCACTAACAAATTTTCGACATTTGTTGAGGTATTTTGGCTTTGCTATACATGGTCCAGGAATTGATTGATAATTAAGTGTTGGGGTGTCAAGTTCTTAATATTTTGAATTGTAAGTTGGTGAAGTTGGAATTGTATGATATTGTTAAGTTTGGGGGAAAATTGAAGAGCTCCTTGTGGATTATTGTGTGGTTGGGTTAGTAACCTAACTTGGATAGGTGGTTGGAGGATTTGTGCTTGCTCTATCTATTGTATTGGTTGGTAGTGGTGTTGGTATCTTTGATTCAAGGGATGGCACCGAAGCGCAAGCCAAAGCAGACAGTTCCCGCTCCTGAGGAGTTTGACTCCTCCAAGTTCATAAGTAATGCAGCTGCAAAGTTTTATGCGGTATACCGGAAAAAAAAGGTGATACGGGAACGGGGAATGGACACGAGCAAGCTCGGCTGTGCTGTGATCCAAGAGGCACTCCGGCGAGATTGGTACTCTTTTGTTCGCCAACCACAAGATGCGGTGGTTCCTTTAGTCTGGGAGTTCTACTCCAACCTCCGGGCACAACACCAAATTGAAGCCAACGTTGCCTCAGTACGGCAGCAACCAGTTCTCTTTGCTTCACAGGCTATCAATGCACTATATAACATGCCCAACATCCCGGAGGATGACTATACCATTTATTGCCGGAATCATGTCGACTTGGATGCAATTTTGTCAACCATATGTATAGAGGGAACACAGTGGCGACTGAACGCCGAAGGAAAGCCACAGCTTGTACTGATATCAGATCTGAAGGAGGAGCCCAAGGCTTGGTTTTCATTTATAGTAGCTCGGGTCATGTCATCGACCCACACATCGGAAGTCACAAAGGACCGAGCTATACTGGTATACGCCATAGTTACCGGACTTACGATCGATCTCGGACGTCTTGTCGAGGCCGCTATCCGGAACTACATTCGGGGCCCTCCCACTTCTGGTATGCCATGCCCCTCCACGATCACCACTTTATGCCAGCAGGCGGAAGTTGTCTGGGACTCCGCAGAAGAGGCCGTTCCACCGAAGGCATCACTCGTGGTCGATCATCCTGCACCAGCCACAGTCAGACGGTTGGCACAATCACGACCTAGCAGCAGCCACCTTCCTGGACCATCATCATCTGCTGTTACAGTGCCTACTCCCATTACGATGGAATCACTCCATCATGAGTTGCAGGAGATACGACATGAACTCCGATGGGGCCACCAACAATTATATCAACAAAACATGGAGTTCGTGCAGTATCAGGTGGCATGGAACTCCGCTTTGGCACAGGGGTTCCCGAACATTCCATTCCCACCCCAGCCTACAGTCCAGCCATTCCAGCCATACCAGCATTACCAGCCATACGAGCCACACCAGCCACAGGAACCATATTACCCAGACCCACCACCAGAGCAGGAAGATGAGGACGACGATCACTGACGATCGTCGTCGAGGTATGTGTTATGCTACTGCACTTATTGTTTTTGTACATTGAGGGCACTGCACATACTAAGTTTGGGGGGGGGGGGGGGGGGGGTTTACTGAGTACTGCTGTTCTCTTGCTAATACTTTTATTGCATGATATTTTAGCGAGTGGTACGAAGTCGTTCTTGAGCATATTAAAGTTATTTGTTGGTGAAAATTGAGTTATGCATTAAGAAATACATGAATGAAACTTGCAACTGTAATACATGATGAAAATAATCTCCATCTCAAATAGAGTTTTGAAAATTTTTGACTTGTTGGTGAATATCTTGGGTTGAGTTAATATGTCAAAAAAATTGAGGAACATTTTGATGCACGTCTGAGTCGTGATTGAGTGGAGTTTATATAGGAAAGTGAAAAATTCTGTTAACTATGATTTGTCTTGAGCATCTTAGAGCACTCTAGAATCTATTTGAAAGCACTTTGAGGCGAAATTTTATAATTATGAACTTGACTTGGATATGATTTAGGCGATCATTGGAACGTTTGAGCCTTTCGAGCATACCTTGTCTGTATATACCACTAGTGTCCCTCTTTGAGCTTAAATGAATAAGAATGGAAATTAGCCCCCATTCAACATTTTTTTTTGCAAACCCATTATACCCACCTTTATGAGCCTAAAAAAAAAAAAAAATTATCCTTACCCAAAGGGAGTATAATGGTTCTCATTAGATGCACTTTAATTGCTACATTTGGATGAGCTTATTATTGAAAGAAGGATGAATGAGAAAAGAAAAAGATAGATAAAAAGCCTTGAGAAAAAGCGATTAAATAAGACCCAAAGTGGCCAAGGCTATATAAAAAAAAAAAAGAGAGAAGAGAAGCTCAATGTTGTGCTACAAATGTGAACTGTAAATGCTTATACTCTCTTCTTTGCATTATCTTATCTTTTCTTTGAAGCCAAACACCAAAGGCCTGTCATTATAAGCTTCAAAAGACCTTCTGATCCAAGTCTAGAGAATAATTACATTAGTGGAGAAGTGTTTGAAAAGTAGACTTATGGAGTGTTTAATAGTAATCTTTCCTTTGAGTTTACTAGCAGAATTTGATCTTAAAAATATATATGAAACTCAAGATTGACAATAGCACACACACACGTTCCAATTTTGCGAGGTATTGCTTAGCATAGGAGAAAACACTTCCTGTTGATTTTTGGATTAACTCTTGTTGATGTGTTAGTGAGATTTCTGAGCTGTTACATCTGAGTTGTTAAGTTAATTCTGTTAAAGTATTGATGATAAGCTCTACATTTTGATTTCATTGCTTGCTCGAGGACGATCAAGTCTAAGTTTGGGGGAGTTGATAAGTGTGAATTTTACACTTATTTTGCTATGTTTTTGTATTGATTTTCGTATTGATTCCTGGATGATTTTACGCTTTTTGGTATATTTTTGTGTATTTCAGGAATCTAGGTCCAATGGGATAAAAGTGGAGGAAATAAGCTAATAATGTTGAAGAAGGACCAAACCGAGCGAAGACGTGAGAAAATGGACTGAAATATCGAAGTTTGAATTTTGTACAGCTCGCGATCGATCGGCAATGACATCGCGATCGATTGCCGAGCTTTAGAAAATGATGCTGAACAGAAGACATTGGCGATCGATCGGCAAGAACTCGCGATCGATCGGCAAGAACTCGCGATCGATCGCCACTATACAGTAAGGACTCGCGATCGATCGCGAGGCAGCAAAGATCGATCGCGGATTGGTTTATTTTGGTTAACACGTCCAGTGGAGAATGAAGATTGATCGCGGAATAACAAAGATCGATCGCGGCATAAGATTTTTTGGAAAAATAAAGACTTTCCATGTTTGGTTCAAAGGGGACTCCTTCCCACACATGTTAACCCTATATATGAGACTAAGGAACGATTTTTAGAGGACTTTTGCCCACTTTTACACAAACCTAGCAGCCTCTCCTCCATCCAAAGCACCACCACAATTCATTGAAGAGCAAGAGCAACGCAAGGAACGAAAGAACGGAGCGACGCACGGAGCGACATCCTCGTTATCTTAGTATTTCTGAACTTATTAATTTTTATATCAGATTTTGATGTTGAATTTGTTTAAAGACATATTTATGCATTATAATTTGATTATGGTTGTTGGCTAAATTATTTGTCAAGACAAAGGGGATCCCATGTTTGAACCCTTGAGTTAATTAACGGTTTCGATTTAATTTCTATGATCTTTGCGCATAATTTATGTTGTTAATGCTTGTAAAAGATTAGCTACCTTTTGCATGATATTGGTAATCGTAATTGAATTGACCATAGGAGATTACGATACGACGTAGTAAATTAGGCCGTGGGTTTTAGGTTGAGACGGACCAAGTAAAATCTAGCACACGTGTGATAGCAATAGATTTACCAAAATCGAAGGCTAGTAGTTTTCACAAAGCGTTTTTCGGTATTAATCATTCAATAAAGACACAGGAGTGATTTATTGTAGGTCAATGCTAGACTTGTTATAACCGGACCAAGGTATAACGAATGAAATAGGAAAACTCGTCACCCTAGAACATAGAACTTTGAATCTTAATTAATAGACAACTTTTGGGGGATTACATGGGTGAACCGACGTCTTGATAATACGTTTATAAATTCTCTTCAATTATTCATCACTGCTGTTTAGGTTGATTTTTGTGCTTAAGTCAATTTAGTTTAATAATCATTCCATAATCGTAGGTTAAATATAGTAATTCTAATCGAACGTGGTAATTGCTACTAGTCCCTGTGGGTACGACACTCCTTACTTTTAAACCATTATATTAAAACTTGACACCGTGCACTTGCGGTACATAAATCGCTACACTGAAAATAACTGTTTAAAATAAAAGCGATCACCATGTACAGCGAGTGAAATCGTCTATAATTGTGAGGAAGAATCTGTGTCCACTATAGGAATTGACTGAAAAAGGGTCCCAAATATCAGCGTATATTCATTCAAAAGCATGAGAAGCTACTGAATAACTAACATCATATGTTAACCTTTTTTGTCTTGAAAAATGTCATATCACATGGAACTTTGAGTTGACTATTACAATTAATATGCAAATCATAAATCAGCATCAATTTGTTCAAAGATAAGTGTCATAGTCTAAAATGCCAATTATTAACTACATCAGAACAAGATACATAACTTGATATTGCTAAAGAAATATTTCTCAGAATGGTTAGATGATATAACCCTTCATGTGTTTCAGCAAAATCAACCATCTTCTTGGATATTAAGTCATGTAAGAAACATTTATTAGCAACCAACTTTAGTGCAAGATTATTAATTTTCGTGAGTTTGGATACAGAAATGAGGTTACAAGTAAAACCAGATACAAAAAGAACATGTTCGAGTTTAATGTTAGGAGTGAGTTGGATATCTCCTATATGTGATGCATTAATTGTTGGTTCTGTTTTCTTAAAAACAAATAGACAAAGCATAAGAAGATCACAAATACTCTGTTATAATAAAATGCTCGAAACAGTAAAAACTTACAACAAACAGTTTAAATAAACTGGGCAGAAACTTTGTTGTTGGACGAGGCCACAGTAAACCGTGTGCCCGTAAACTCTAAATTGCCCGCCTACAACTTCTTGCCTCGTGGACAAGAGAGTTCCAAGGTACAACGTCCCAAACACCTCTGTATGGGTTGAAGCAGAAACCCAGACAGACTCACTCGAACACTAAGAAGTGTGTAGTACTCTCAAGAAGATGATATGATATGCAAATGCAAATTCGGGATGAGATAAAGAATGAGGCTGGAGCAGCTTATATAGCTGCAACAGCAGGCCTACCAAAGGCCACAACTTAAATGACAATGCATAGTGGGTTAGATGAAAAGTCTCAACACTTAACATCATATTCATTTCGGATTTAAGTCTCACACTTAAATCTGACATTATTTCTGCAGGTAGGTAAAAAGTCTCAAACTTAATACTCAGCAGAATATGAAAAGTCAGGCATATGAAAAGTCATTTAAGAAATTCGAGTAGTAAAAAGATAGGACTGCCTTCGCGGCAGCGACACGCGTGTCGCGACGCGACGAGGCGTGGCGGGGCGTGTCGAGGCGAGTCGAGTCGAGACGAGCCGAGCGGACGGACGGACGGCACGCGAGGGCACCCATCTTTTCTACTTAACTACACTCTAATGATTTGTATCTCAATATAAACAAACCATAAGTGCCTCAATTACTCAATGTGAGATTTCTTTAGCCTAATTGCCTTTCATAATTAACTTACCATAATTTTGTTCTCATTAACAAAATTAATAATAATATTGGGCTTTTAATGATTAAAACCCAATAATCCTAACAATCCCCCACATGAATGCAATATGGCGAAAAAATTACACAATGCACCTAGATGAAGATTTGAGAGTACTTTGAGAATCCACTGCATCAGGATAGGTGGTGATTAACCTTGAACCTTCCTTAGTAAAGTATCATTGGATATACTTGTCAACCAGTGGACGCGATGCCTTGAACTGTTCGATGTTTTATGTATAACAAGACAACAATACTCACACAACTTCATTTCCACACTATTATTGGTTCTTTCGTTGTTGTCCATTGTGGCCCTGGACTGCCTTGGATGTTTCATCGAATGCTCTAGAGATTTAGCCCTCAGGTCATCTCATAGAAGCGGCCCCTTCACATTCGACATAGGTGATTTCTCCTAAAGAGTATCCTGTAATACCCCACTTTATCATCTCGAGATAGAAGAATCTTTAAGAGCATGAGCTCAGCCTTCCCAAAGTACAGGTCTATCACTCTTTCATCACAGGAATATGTAAGGAACTCAATTCTCCGAGTGCTTTGTTCGATCCCCCCCACAATTCGGTTTTCACATTGAACCTGCAAATTGGATTTTACAATTCAGGTTGGGTTGCCATCATGGTTGGAAATCAATTTCATGGGCTTCAACCCCATTCCCCTCGATGAAATCTCTACTCGGTCTCTTGTCAGACCTTTCGTAAATGGGTCAGCAATGTTTTCTTTAGACTTCACATAATCTAAAGAAATGACACCGGTTTTTAGTAAATTTCTCACGGATTTATGTCTCCGACGAATGTGTCGTGATTTCCCATTATACACATTGTTATGTGCTCTTCCCATAGCTGACTGACTATCACAGTGCAAACTAATGGGTGGCATTGGTTTTGACCACATTGGAATATCCTCCAAGAAACTCCGAAGCCAATCAGCTTCTTCTGCCGCAAGATCTAAAGCTATGAACTCAGATTCCATAGTTGATCTAGCAATGCATGTCTGTTTGCATGATTTCCATGAAATAGCAGCACCGCCAATTATAAATATATATCTACTCGTAGATTTTATATTTTTGGAGTCCGATATCCAATTCGCATCTGAATACCCTTCAATTACTGCTGGGTATCTCGTATAATGTAGTCCGTAGTTAGAAGTATATCTTAGATATCTAAGAACTCGAACTACTGCCTTCCAGTGCTCATAACTGGGATTACTCGTATATCTGCTCAATATATTGACAGAATTAGCTATATCAGGTCTAGTGCAATCCATGAGGTACATTAGACTGCCTATGACTCTAGAGTACTCAAGTTGTTGCACACCTTCTCCGCGATTCTTGCAAAGATTTGACACCACTTCCATAGGTGTTCTAGCGATGGTATTATTTCCCTTGTCAAACTTGTCAAGTATCTTCTCGACATAATGACCCTGGGAGAGAAAATATCCATCTGCATGTTTGGTGATCTTCATTCCAAGAATCACATCTGCAAGACCTAGGTCTTTCATCTCAAAATTTCGTGACAACATTTTCTTGGTAATTTTGATGTTATCGTTATTACCAACAATTATCATGTCATCTACGTGTAGACATACTATTGCATAGTTTGTATTGTCTCCTTTCACGTAGACACACTTATCGCATTGGTTTGTTTTAAACCCATTTGAAAGCATGACGCTATCAAATTTTTCGTGCCATTGTTTAGGTGCTTGTTTTAATCCATACAAGGATTTCACAAGTTTACACACCTTCGTTTCTTTACCTGGAACTACAAACCCTTCAGGTTGTTCCATGTAAACCTCCTCTTCTAACTCTCCATTTAGAAAAGCCGTTTTAACATCCATTTGATGGATCTCTAAGTTATATAATGCAGCAAATGCAATTATTAACCTTATAGACGTTTTCCGGGATACAGGAGTGTATGTGTCGAAATAATCAACACCTTCAGTTTGTCTGTAGCCTTTTACTACAAGTCTAGCCTTGTACTTATCTATAGTACCATCAGCTTTCATCTTCCTCTTGAAGATCCACTTGTGGCCTAGTGGTTTACAACCTGCAGGAAGATCCACTAGTTCCCAAGTATGATTATGTAAGATAGATTCTATCTCACTGTTCACCGCTTCTTTCCAAAGATCAGAGTCTTGTGAAGACATTGCTTCTTTGAAAGTAGTCGGATCTTTTTCCAACAGATATGTTAGAAAATCCGAGCCAAAAGATTTCTCTTTTCTCGCTCTTTTGCTTCGTCTAGGCGATTCAACATTCTCTTGAGATTCTCTATCCCCCACATTTCTCTCAACATTGGTTTCAGGCATTGTCGGAGTTTTGTGGGGAAAGATTTCCTCAAAGAACGAAGCATCCCTAGCCTCAATGATAGTATTTACATGCATTTCTGCATTATCTGATTTATGCACTAGAAAACGACAGGCACTACTATCTTGCGCATATCCGATAAATACACAATCTACTATCTTAGGTCCTATCCTAGTCCGTTTAGGAGGAGGAATTGGTACCTTTGCTAGACAGCCCCAAACCTTAAAAACTTGTAACTAGGTGCACGACCTTTCCACAATTCATAAGGTGTTTTATCCAACTTTTTATGTGGTACTCTGTTTAGCACATAGTTGGCGGAAAGCAGAGCTTCTCCCCACAAATTCCTAGGTAAGTCGGAACTTATAAGCATTGCATTCGTCATTTCCTTAAGCGTTCTATTCTTCCTTTCAGCAATACCATTTTGCTCGGGAGAATAAGGCGCAGTGGTTTGATGAATAATACCACTCTCAGCACATATTTGTGCAAATGGTGACTCATATTCATCGCCTCGATCACTTCGAAGAATTTTAATCTTTTTATCAAGTTGATTCTCAAATTCTTATAGTGAATGAACATATCAATTGCTTCGTCTTTACTTCTCATTAAGTAGACATAACAATATCTTGTACAATCATCGATAAATGTTATGAAATAATTTTTACCGCCTCTAGATTGTACATACTTTAGATCGCATACATCCGTATGAATCAAGTTTAACGGTTCGGTGCTTCGCTCAATTGAGTAGAATGATGACTTGGTTAATTTGGCCTCTACACAAGTCTCACACTTGTGTTTATGATTGATGTTAAATTTAGGCAATAGATTAAGAGACATTAGCCTTTGTAAGGACTTATAATTCACATGTCCTAATCTACCATGCCACAAATGTAAAGACTCACAAGAATAATCAAACTTTAAAGTTTTATTAGCCACATTGGCAACAGTCATTACATTATTTTTGCTTGTGCCAGCCTCATATGCTGCATTAACATCAACATCAACCTCTACATTAGACTTAACATTAGGAGCTAAAGTCATTACACTCATTTTGAAGAGGTTATTGGCCAAGTAGCCTTTGCCTACAAACATACCACCCTTGGTCAGAATAACTTTGTCGGACTCAAACACGAGCCGAAAGCCTTTCTTGTTCAGCACTGCTCCGGAGATGAGATTCTTTCGGATCTCTGGCACGTGGAGCACCTCGGTAAGAGTCAACTCTTTTCCGGAAGTCATTTTTAGCACAACCGTCCCTTTGCCTTCAACTTTTGAGACTGCTGAATTTTCCATGTAGCAGTGCTCATCATTCACCGGTTGATAGGTCTTAAACATCCATTTGTTGGCGCAAATGTGGCGAGTATCCCCAGTGTCCACCCACCATTCCTTGGAGTTCCCTCCAACAAGATTCACCTCCGATACCACAGCACTCAGATGCATGTCATCTATGTCAGAGCTCAGATTGTCCTCAGCAATGTGGGCATGTGCAGGCCTCTTGCCTTTGCCTTTGTAAGGGACTATCTTCCTCTTACCGTCATTGTTTTGACGCTGAGTGCAGTTGTTTTGACGTTGAGTGCAGTCCTTGGCCTTATGGCTAGGCTTACCACACACATAACAGTCACCGGTGACCTCCTTGTCTGAGTATCTCCCTTGGGTTCAAAATTACGTTTGCGCTTATTCCCACGGGAGTTGTCCCCAACTTCAACTACATTGGCCTTGGAAATCATTTCAAATGATTTCTTGTCAACTTTTCGGTTGTCTTGCTCGATGCGCAGCCTCCTGATAAGATCCTCTAGACTCATCATCTTTCGCTTGTGCTTTAGGTAGCTCTTGAAGTCCTTCCAAGATGGCGGTAATTTTTCAATCATCATCGCCACTTGGAGAGCATCATTTAGCCACATACCTTCGGCAGCAAGTTCATGATATATCAGCTGCAGCTCTTCGCATTGCTCAACAACGCTCTTGCCATCTACCATTCGATAGTCATGGAATCGCCCGGCTACAAATTTCTTTGCGCCTGCGTCGTCAACTTTGTACTTTATCTCTAACGATTCCCAAAGATTCTTAGCAGTCTCCTTGGGGGAATACACATTAAAAAGTGCATCGTCAAGAGAATTCAGTATGTAGTTACGACAAAGGTAGTCGGCACTCATCCAGGACTCAACTATCACAACAGATTGAGGATCCTCTTTGTCCTCCACTGGTTTCTCCTCCTTCAGAAACCTGGTCAAGTTCAAGGTGGTAAGGAAGAACATCATCTTCTGTTGCCAACGTTTAAAGTTGGAACCCTTGAACTTTTCCGGTTTCTCAAATTGAGAAAACGGCATTGGACTTCTCAGAATTGGCACTGTGGCCTCACTACCGCTAGCTTTGATCACCGGAATCTCATTATTCACAGCAGGTGGTTGGGTAAACTGGTCAGTCATTAGCTAAAACAGAACACAAATAGGAGAGCACAAATAATATCAAAGCAGTTTTGAAACAGTAGGTTTAAACCTTTGAAAAATTCATGAACAATATCTTAAGTAAATATGAAAGCTGAGTTTTGATAAAACAGAACAAAACAAACAAAAAAATTTAGAGTTTACGATTGTTGGTTCTGTTTTCTTAAAAAACAAATAGACAAAGCATAAGAAGATCACAAATACTCTGTTATAATAAAATGCTCGAAACAGTAAAAACTTACAACAAACAGTTTAAATAAACTGGGCAGAAACTTTGTTGTTGGACGAGGCCACAGTAAACCGTGTGCCCGTAAACTCTAAATTGCCCGCCTACAACTTCTGGCCTCCTGGACAAGAGAGTTCCAAGGTACAACGTCCCAAACACCTCTATATGGGCTGAAGCAGAAACCCAGACAGACTCACTCGAACACTAAGAAGTGTGTAGTACTCTCAAGAAGAATGAGGCTGGAGCAGCTTATATAGCTGCAACAGCAGGCCTACTAAAGGCCACAACTTAAATGACAATGCATAGTGGGTTAGATGAAAAGTCTCAACACTTAACATCATATTCATTTCGGATTTAAGTCTCACACTTAAATCTGACATCAATTCTGCAGGTAGGTAAAAAGTCTCAAACTTCGCGAGGCGAGGCGAGGCGAGGCGAGTCGAGTCGAGCGGACGGACGGACGGCGCGCGAGGGGCACCCATCTTTTCTACTTAACTACACTCTAATGATTTGTATCTCAATATAAACAAACCATAAGTGCCTCAATTACTCAATGTGGGATTTCTTTAGCCTAATTGCCTTTCATAATTAACTTACCATAATTTTATTCTCATTAACAAAATTAATAATAATATTGGGCTTTTAATGATTAAAACCCAATAATCAATAATCCTAACAATACAAAAGTTACTTTCTACCAATATGTAAGGATTGTTTATATGTATTTTTTATATATATTTGTAACTGCTTTAACCAACTTTGGTTAACACCAATGACTCGAACTATTTGAGCTTGTCTTCAATCTTGGAATGGTTGGATTCATCTCGACACAATCAAACTTTAATATAATAAATTATTCTGTATGAATTCAATTAACTTGGTTTAAATTAGAACTTACAAGTTCAAATCTTTAAACTTCAAATAATGCTAAATTTGTATGATATTCTTTCTTTTTCAGAAATATATCTGATTTCTTTCTTCAAATTTAGTTTAATAAAACAAAAATCGATTTTTTAAAAAAAGATACTGATAATTTAATGATGTTAAGTTATTTATGTTTCTTTATCCTATTTGTTTCAAATGCATATTTTTTTAAGAACGAATTTGTTCTTCAAGTTTTTTTACATTGTAAATCATTTTGTTGAGATACATTGAGATTAAGTATAAATTCAGTTCTGTTTAGTCACACGCAGCAATTACTAGTATTATTGGTTGTTGTATACAATATATACCTTCCAAAAATAAAAAGAAAGAATTGAGGTTTATTCTTTAGGTTCTCCTAAAACGAATTGTATTTGCCATTTGGTAGAATTATATATATATATATATATATATATATATATATATATATATATATATATATATATATATATTAACATATCCATGACAATTTTGTTTTATACATTGAGCACTTAGTTTCAACTAAAAAGGAAATCTGTTTCGAAGCAAATAAAAATTGGGCATAGTTCAGGCAGGTACCATATGCTGGCACTTTATTTATTATAGTCCAAGAAAAAAACTTGCAATCATTTAAGCCCACTTTATGTTGAAATGACAAAAGTGTCCTTAATAAGAAAAGACGACAATCTCATAAATTTTCAGTATCTTCCTTTCAGCACTTCGTTCGAGCTCTTCCTTTCACGACTGCGATTCAAATCTCCTCGTAAATCTCTCTAGCCAGTTACGATTTTTTACAGTTAGTTTTTCTCTTCATATCTTCGATTTTCCATTCCATCACTTCGTTCCAATTTTCTTTTCAAATCTGGTATGTGTGTAAATGTGTGTTTGTGTATATATATTGTTTGCTGTCATTTGAGGTTTTATAGTTATGATTCATTTATGTCCGTGCTTCTTTGCCCATTTCCAGAATTTAAACCTGAAACTTGTAACAAATAAGATGACCAGAGAAAAATTAATTGGTGCACGAAAATTATAAAAATAATTGGTGCACAAAAATTATAAAAAATAACTGGTGCACGAAAATTATTAAAAGTAACTGGTGCGCGGAAATTGAAAATCAGTAATTGATGCACGAAAATTAAAAATCAGTAACTGATGCACTAAACATAGAAAAATTATGTGATGCACGAACCATACAATTAAGTAAACGATGCACGAACCATTTAATTGTGTGCACCGGTAATAGTATTTCGTGCACCCGTTTAAATTTTTTTTTTTTTTTGCAAATTTTATGCATCAGTTAATTAACACAAAGTTCGTGCACCAGTGTTGTATTTTCATGCATCAGTGTTATATTTCGTGCATCAATGTTATATTTTCGTGCATCAGTTACTCTTTATGATTTTCGTGCACCAGTTTTTTTTATAACTTTCGTGCACCAGTAATTAATGCACGAAAATTGAAAATCAGTAACTGATGCACGAAAATTGAAAATCAGTAACTGATGCACGAAAATTAAAATCAAAAATTGATGCATGAAATAGAAAAATTATATGATGCAAGAACCATAATCGCACACGAACCATACAATTAAGTTACTGATGCACGAACCATTTAATATCGTGCACCAGTTATTGTATTTCATGCACCAATTGTTAACACAAAGGTCGTGCACCAGTGTTGTATTTTCATGCATCAGTGTTGTATTTCGTGCACCAATGTAAATTTTCGTGCACCAGTTACTTTTTATAATTTTCGTGCACCAATTACTTTTTATGACTTTGTGCATCAGTTACTTCTTAAAACTTTCGTGCACCAGTTACTTTTATAATTTTCGTGCGCCAATTAATTTTTATAATTTTCGTGCACCAATTAATTTTTCTCTATGCTTGCAATATCTTACTGTCAGGCTGTAAATTTTGAAAATGAGCAAACAAGCACGGACACCAACGCATACATTACTTCTTCATTCATATGCATCAGTCAAATCCATGAGTTTTTTTTTTAAAAAAGACATACCGACAGGCTTTCGCTGTCTATAATTTAGCATCGGTAATTCACATACACATACAGTATACACACACACAAGATGGAATGTGCAGGGTATATCCGGAAATTATATGTGCAGAGTAGTCCGATGTATTCTTCGATTCAAAAAGATTACAAATGCTATGAACAATTTAGATACTTCGATTCAAACATATTTCATGTACATAACATTTTAGAAAATAATTTTTAGGAATGAGGCGACGAGATGATGAAGAAAATAATGATCTGAGAATCGCCGGAAAATTTAGCAGAAAATTTAAGGTGTGGGGCGACGGAATGAGAAAGAAAAGAAAGATCTGAAATTAGGTTTATGGTGTTTTCAACTGAATGGTATTTTAGTAACTAAAAAATATCTTTTTCAAACCAATTGTTAAAAATTGAACTTATGTGAGTATAATTTTCTCCTAAATGTATTTTTTGGTAAGAAGTTTTTTTTTTCAGATTTATTTATAATAAGTTTCTGTAAACAACAACTATTTGTAATTTCCCCGTAAAAACTAATACAAAGTAGAAAACATATCGTCAATATACCAATCAACCCAACCCAACATTGTAAATTCGTAATAGAATAGAGTACATAGATTTTAAAAAATATAATATGATTTAACATATCAGGGGTTCAAAAAATTGGTCCAGCTGCAAGGATCTCGTGTGTGAGATTGTTACCCGCTCCAATATTGTAATTCAAGAACACCTCAAAATTCTTTTTGAAGAGTCCTCCCAACTTGAGCAATGTCTCCTTGTGTGCATTCTTGTCACTCCACTGGAATCCAATAAAATACTTACAACAACATTATGAGTTGTTATTTTTAAAAGACAAGCTGAAGAGTTCCTAGCATTTTAATGTCCTATGAATTTGTGCAGTGCAACCATATTGATTGAGAATATTTGTGATGGTTGTTGTATAGACATCCTACTAGCATTACATTATTTTTATTTAATTATAGAAACATGAAACGATACGCGACTATTTGCAACATAGAATGGTGGTTACATGGCTAGGTAACCATGAATTTGAGGATATTTTGAAAATCATTTGCCATATCAAAGATTTATTCCAAGTGACAATAGAATCCATGATTAATATAGTGGTATCCTCTACATTTTGTATTACAAATTACCGTATTAGCAGGATCAAGGATTTCTGAAGGTACTCCTTCGACTTCAGTGGGGATCTCAAAACCAAAGATTTCTGTCTTTGTGTAGTTTGCTTGGAGGAGGGCTCCTGAATGTATAGCATTTATTATTTTCCTCGTATATGCTAACTTGATTCGACTACCCAATTCATAGCTGCAAATGAAACAGCTTAGTAAAATTTGATCTCATTTGCTTTCAAATGTTTTGATTTAAGATTAACGATTCCTAAAATTTTATTCATACCTTCCACCAGACCAGCCAGTGTTTACAAGCCATCCAGTTGCTCCATGTTTCTGCATTTTCTCAGCCAACATGGCTGCATACTTGGTGGGATGAAACATTATAAATGCTGCACCAAAGCATGCAGAAAATGTTGCGGTTGGCTCCTTTATACCATCAACTGTTCCAGCCATCTACATATTATTAATGTTGCTAACTGCTATTAGTGACTAAGTACTTGCATATTCGAAATGTGGAGCCTAATCATCATGTAGAAAATTGTTGGTATTTACCACAGCTGTATAGCCACTTATGAAGTGGTACATGGTTTGCGCCAAGCTCAGTTTGCTGACCGGGGGAAGCACACCAAAGGCATCACAGGCCAAAAGAATGACATTTTTCGGATGAGGTCCTACACATGGTATCTTGGCATTTGGTATGTATTCAATGGGATATGCAGCCCGAGTGTTTTCTGAAATACAAGCATCGAACAAGATGTCGTGTTAGTGTAGGGTCATTTTAGTTTGATTTTTTCCTCAGTGCTTTTCTTTTTCTTCGTGTTTTGGGACTGAGGGGATTCTAACTTCACCTTTCCAGTTTATCAATTAGCATAGGGAAACTCAAAATTTTACCTGTAACAGATTTATCCGTATATTCCACTTCTCGAGAATGTTCATCAAATACTACATTTTCAAGAACTGCCATAGGTGGTAAGGCGATCAACAACTAATCAATGTCTAAATGATAAAGAGTTAACATTAAAAAAACGTGATGAAGTATTAAAAGAATACCTGCGCCAAACTTGATCGCGTTCCATATATCAGGCTCCTTCTCACTGGACAAGTCTATGCACTTGGCATAGCAGCCTCCCTCAATGTTTGATACACCATTCTCACTCCAGCAATGCTCATCATCCCCTATCAAATATCTATTGTGATCGGTGGACAGTGTTGTCTTTCCAGTACCTAAAACATAAACAACACCATAAAAAATTTAATGTTATCTATAACAACACTCAGGCAAGATGAACTAGTCAGTAGCCGATCTATATCATGGTAATATCATCAGATTTCAAATTTTGGCTAGAAGAAACAGTGACCGTTATAACTATACCTGATAAACCAAAGAAGAGGGCTACATCTCCATCTTTTCCCATATTGCATCCGGAGTGTAAGGAGAGGATTTGGCGCTTAGGCATGAGATAATGCATCACACTAAAAAGACCTTTCTTCATTTCTCCAGCATACTGCGTACCAAGAATGACCATTTCCCTTCTTGCAAGATTAAGGTCTATGCTAGTCGAGGAAGTCATATAATGTGTGAAACGATTACAAGGAAACTGCCCAGCATTGTATATTGTGAAGTCTGGAGTACCAAAATTCTCCAGCTCTTCAGGACGGGGTCGGATGCACCTGTCACCCACCCAATTATCGTGTGACTTAGGTTCATATTATGTTGTATCACATTTTAGACATTATATTTACACGAATGTGAAAATTTCTGATAATTTGACATAATTCATGTAGAAAATTCAGGTTGTTTTCTGTAAGTTACTCACATATTGTGCATAAACAGAGAATGATAGGCTCTAGCAGAGACAATCCTAACTTTAATGCGATTCTCCGTTTCCCAATTGAGGAACTGATCATTTACAAAAACCTGAAACATATGATGAAATCATTAATTATTGTTCTTGTATTCAACGGAAACAGTGTACTTGTTAATATATAAAATTGCGTGATGGAATGTGAAACATCTGAACAAGCTAAAGTTCCCCTTTTGATGCTGAAATGCCTTTTACTTTGTTCAGTTTTCCCCCATGTGATGAAGTTTTCAATGATGTAAAGTTCGTTTTGAAGTGGTAGTCTATTGTTGGCAAGGAAATGCATCACAAGAAACCAAGAAATGCCAGGAATCACCAGTTCTTGGAGTTGTCTGTCTCAAGACAGGGACTAAATTTCCTAACTTGACAACAAAAAAAATCACTATATATATATTTGAGTAGTCAAAAAATAATAACGTGTTAGTTTCATTAAACACTACATCAATAGATATATTCGTCATCCCATTAACCTAAGGTTCAAAATATCTAAGATTTGTGTGCTATGGCAGTATGACTTCATTGGGATCCTTAATTCTCGGAATTGGACTTTAAATGATGCTATGACAATATAAAAGCCCTCTGCTTGAGAATTTAGTTTATCTTATTGGATATTTAGTTGAGAGATCCAATGAAATATGGAAATGGTTGACTAAAAAACTCTATGTACTTTTCCTTCAAAAAGTCGACAATATGAACATGATGGAATCCACCATAAAAAAATTGGAAAGAAGAAAAAATTTCGGAGTTGCCTGTAAATTAACTCAACAATACCCGAGTATCACGTAAGAAAGAACCATTAAAGTAAAGTTACAACCTTTTCCAAGGAACACAGGTAATCCACAGCTCTTTCCCTGTTGATCAAGAAAGTTTCCTCGTCCATTTCAATGTTGGGTGAACCCCTAAGCATCACAAAAACTTCGTGACACTCTTGACTTTTAGGCATTACATAATAATGTACAGGTAGTATATGAAAACAATATGAGATTATTCAGATAAATTTGAGTCATAATATATAAAAAAAAACAATTTAAATTTCTAACTTCAGTTAAATTAACTAATCTTAACAGATCAACGTGCATATACTTTAACTTTACTATATATTTAATCATAGTGTAGAATGATTGTATGATCATTTTTTCCATCATATTTTATAGTTGAGTTTTATTTTATTATTTTTATTTTATCATAGAAAATGGTTATTCTATAAAAGTCTTTGTTTATTTGAGAGATCAAAACTTTGTATTATAAGAATCTCACTTCTCACCTAATAATAATTAATAATATATATACACAAAAACTTCATTTCAATTAGTTACCGTGTATCTCTTATCTGCATAAGTAAAATTTGTGCAAAATATAATTATTTTGTGATACTTTTTTTCCTATTAAATATAGTTGAGTCTTTATTTTATCATTTTATTATCATAAAAATATGAGTATTTTTTGGGCAAAAAACGGTGTATTTTAGTTTTCTCCTTTAGTATGGTATAGATAACTAAAAGATGGTATTTCGATAAATTTAAATATGTGTGAATATACCAAAGATATGAAAATTTGATTAAAAGCAAGAGAAATAATATCTAGAAAAATATGGACCCTACTATACACTATTAATTTTTATGGTGACTAATATAAAGTATTTCAATATATATAACATAAAAGATCTTTACTTCACATATTGGTTAGTCACTCAGATCCTTTTATAATGACTCGAGTTCGAATCTTTCAACCTCATAACCTCACAGTTAGTTAGGATTGTTAAAAAAAGAAAAAAGGGACATTCACTTACTTTCCCCACCAAAGTTCGTCCGTCGTGGTTTCGTCTTTGACAACACGTTTATCTTTAGGGGAGCGTCCAGTTTTGGCCCCCGATAGGGTAGCCATGCACCACATGACGTGACAAAAGATCCCTTCTCATACTTTATGGCTTGTTCATATAGCTCTGAAACGTAACAACAAATTATTTTTAACTTTACAACAAACGAATTAGAATTTCTTTGAAAGAAAAAAAAAATACTCGATTACACCTAAATTTTCTTGTATATATCTGAGTTAATAAACCATTCTACGAAATGAAATTTCTTGTGGATGTAGTTTTCAAGGGAATCATTAAAACCTCAGTAAGACTTTCATATTCCAATTTTGGGGTGCAATCCCTTTCCTTAAGAGCCTAGGCCAAGGATATCACTCATCTTCTCTTTCCCAAAAAAACAAAGAGAGAAGGACTGTAAATATTTACCAGCTGGCGAGAGATTATAAAGGATGTGAGTAAACTTAAGGGCACTGTCACTACTGATGTTGAAAGTGGGGACGAAATGCTCCTGCTGCTGCTGCTGATGCCTCACTGGCTGCAGGTGTGGCGTATCCGACTTTCTCGACGGATCTCCCTTCACCACCTTCGGCCCTGTTTCCCGAGTCAATGACGCCAATGATGCACTACATTTAATTTTTAAGCCCACGTGGTGAATAAGTTCCATTCCATATTAAATTGAGATTTGAATGTATGCCAAACATCTAATCTAACGGATCGAGTACAAACTTGATCCACGACTACGATAGATTTTAAGTCGCCGAGTAATTAATTAATTTATTCGAAGAAAACAACGACAATAATACCTGATCGATTGCAGTTGCTGTTTGCTGCGCTCTTCTTCGGGAACTCCGGCGGCGAAGGCACCCTGCGCCCCCGTGAGCGGAGTCGTAGGCGCGGATCTCTTTTTCTGAAGCGAGTGCAATTCCTGGACCGTCTGAGCCTTCACCGGCTCCGCGGTGTCATCGTGGCAGATCTCATTTTCCTTCATTTCTTCACTGCTCCTTTTTTCAGTACGAATCTTCGGCAATCCATTCCTCCCATTCATGCTTAAGCTAGACCTAGACCTGTCTCCATTTCCACTCGCCATTTTCACAAACTGTTCATGAAAAAAGTCGACTTGGATTACAAAAGATTTTGATTTTCACAGCTGAATCATAGCAAAAAATGATGATCCGAGACTTACTGGAATCGAAAATTTTGATGGTGATGATGAATTACGACCATGCAAATGCAAATTCGCGATAGATAACTAATTTTGAACGTTTCGGATGACACGGAGGGATGGTGGAATAAGAAGCATTTGGAGTCGAATTTATACATGCTCAAATGTATTGACCATGGTTAAGCTAACTGTGGTTAGAGATAATACTATATTATAATACCAAATGTAATATAATTATTTTGAAACGCGTAAATTAAATAAATATTTAAGATAAAATTAAAATAAGCTATGTATAATATTAGAGTGAGAAAAATAGATAAACTTAGAAGTCTTTTGAATTATCTTTACTTTATTGTATTTTAGATGTTTGGCAGCTATAATCTTTTATTGTTATTAGCCCAAAAAAATATTTTGTGCCTCGTGTATAATTAATGAATTCAAGTCAACAAAATTTAACGAAAAAATTGGCCTTTTGTATGCATGAATTTTTTTGTTACGTTTCATGTTGGATTCAACGAACCCGATTTTTAGTTTTGATATTTTAACAAAATAGTTAATTACGTTACTAATGAATATATCAAGTGTGCAACAAGATTAAGTCGAACCAGTACAAGATCAGCAAAAATTGAAATGATTCAGCAAACTTAAGCGAAGTGTTAGTTCCGGATTTTAAAGATGACAAAATATATCATACCGGATCGAGAGAAATCAGACTGACCAGATCGATCGCTCAAAACAGATCAAGCTGATATGGTATATCGCAAAACAGAACGGATCGATGGAAATCAGTCTGACCAGATCGAAGCTTCAGATCGATCTCAACCTTTATTCAGATCAGAGCAGTCAATGATGAATAAAGATTGGTTCTTCAGTCCGAATCATTAACGGCTATTTATTGAAGCATTTAATGTCGTAATTAATGCTGAAAAAGACCAAAGACTGAAGATTACCATAAAAGGTAAGAAGACAAAGAAGAGCTTACCTGACAGTCGCCGAAGCATGAACCAGAACGGCAAGTACCCTAAAGAAGAAGACTGTAGCTTACTCAGAGTTTAAGCAGAGTCAAGAGTTGCATATTAAGGAAAATAATGTCGTTGGTACATGCAACTATAAAAGGATGCAATATAAGAGCTCAAGAGAGAATCTGATTAATATCGAAAAACGCACAAGAAAGCAAAACAGCACAAGCTTACAAACTCAGAAGTTTTCGAGCTGAAAATCTTCATAAGCACAAGTATATTGTAATATTTGATCATTTAGGATCATTGTGTGCATAGTCTAAAGTCTATCTTGTGTATTCTGTATTGTAATATAGAAGTGAGAAAACAATTGTAACTGTCAGACAGAGTGGTGTCTGAACAGATCGAGAGACTAGGAGTTTCAGTCTGGTAGTGAGGTAAATCCAGCTGAATCGGGTTTGTACAACAGGATTATATAAATCAAAGTCTTCTAGTGGAATCCTTCCTTAATTGGAAGAAAGGGGGAGACGTAGACAGATTACACCACCTTCGAACTTCCAGAAACATATTCTGTCTTTTATCTTTCTGCACTCGCTCTATTGTTCAAGCCATCGAGCCGTTCTTACTAATCTAAAGAACAGACCGTTCCGCACTAAAAATAAGTCAGTGGTCTGTTCTGCAAAAGAGTTTATTAAGAACAGATTTCTTTCACTAATCCGAAAGAAATCACAGGGGATTAATTTTTAATAGGAGTGTCATTCAACCCCCCCCCCCCCCTCTAAACACTCCGGACCGATCCTAACAAGTGGTAGCAGAGCAGGTCGTCTTAATCAGCACAAGAAGACACTTGGAAGCTGATGGCATCATTCAACAAAATTCCTATGTTTCTCAAAGAAAGACTATGATGATTGGAGAATCAGAATGCAAGCTCATCTGGCAGCACAAGATGACGATATGTGGTTCTCATCACTGATGGACCAATGAAGATTCTGAAAGTCAATACAGCAGCCTCCATTACTAGTGGTGAACCCCAAATGGTCGAGAAGGACAGGATCCCTATGGACGAATGAAGAAATAAAGAAAGCAAACCTCGACAACGTTGCCAAATACATCTTGTTCAAGACATTGGACAAGAACATGTCAGTAAAATCAAAATGTGCTCAACTGCCAAAGAAATTTGGGAGAAGATAGCACAGCTATGTGAAGGGAACTACCAGACCAAGGAAAACAAGCTGACTGTTTGCTCTTCAAAGATTTGAGAGCATAAAAATGAAAATTGGAGAAACTCTAAATGAGTTTGATGAAAGAGTCACTGGTATCATCAATGAACTAAATGGTCTGGGCAAGGAATACTCAAACAGAGAGATCGCTCTGAAAGTTATGAGAGCCCTGCCAAAAGAATGGGATGTTAAGACCATTGCAATGAGGGGAGTCCAAAGATCTGAACAAGGTTGAACTTCAATGATCTGTTCGCAGATCTTAAGGCATATGAGTTCGAACTGATCAGCAGAGGTGAAGCAGAGCCATTCATCTCTCAACCAAACAAGCACTGGCAAGCCATTCAGACCAGGACCGCCCCCACAACAGATCGATCTATCGAACAGATAAGTAATGATGCTATGTCATTATTTATCAAGAAATTTGGTAAATTTATGTCAAAAAATAAAAGGAATTTTAAAACCCTCTCACCATTATAAATCAGAAAGGACGATGCTGTTAATGATCAGGCTTGCTACAATTGTGGTAAGACCGGACATTTTAGTGCAGATTGCACCAGACCGAAGAAAGAAAGAACGTAAGAAAAGGCCAGTCGTGATGACAAGAAAAAGAAGCAACTACAAGGATCGTAAAAGTCATCATGTGAAGTCCCAAAAGGTCTTATTAGCATAAGAAGGAAACAGCAATTGGGCTCAGACTGATTCAGATTCAGAAAGTTCCGAATACTTCTTCCAGCGAAAGCGAAGAGATACATCAATGTCTAATGGCAGACGAAGATATGAGTCAAACAGACGAGGTATTCGATCTTGATCAAAATGATTTACACGTGAATAGCTCATGTCCGCACTGCAAGACATGGCTAATGATTATAGACTCGTAGCTGAATCAGTTGAGAAAAATAAAGCTAAAGCCAATGATCAAAATGATGAGCACAAACAACCAAGCTGCTCTGAGCAGGGTGAGTTGCATAGTCTAAAGATCGAGCTGAATAAGCTGAAAATCTCCTACGATCAGCTCCATGAAGAAAACAAGAGAATTAGCACACAAAGTGCTAAGCTTTCTCATATTTTCAAAACATGGACAAAATCAAGAACATCATTGGAAGAATTACAAGAGGTACAAAGAAATATTGGTGATGTCACCGGCATGGGCTTTGATATCAAAGAATGCACCAAAGATGAATCTGAACTGTTGCTGGTAAAGAACAAAATCAAACAAATGACATTTGTTAAATCCAGCACAGTATATGAGACTGAAGCACCTACAATTCAAACGGGAGTCTCTTTCGTGAATCAAGGTTTGAGAAAAGGGATTGGATATGTTAACCAAGCCAAAGAAAGGCACCAGCAAGCTTTGCGTCTTTCAGACCAAATCTAAAAGTGCAAAATCTAAGGCAAGGAAGACCCATCCCAACTACCATAATTCAAAACCCAATTCAACGAAGATATAGACTACCTTATGAGAATCAAAGGTTTCCATATCGCACACATTATCACACACAACATCGAAACAGATCAGCTCACAGCACACCAGACACACACAGCCATTAAAGCTGATCAGGTGTGGGTTCCCAAGGGCTAATCCGTTCTGGACCCAAGTAGGATTGAGTACCACAATGATTTTGTTGATGACAGGTACTTAAGAATCTTGTATCAGACTGGTACGTAGACAGTGGGTGCTCCTCGTCACATGACTGGAAACATCGAGCTGCTGTCTGAAGTCACAGAATGTACTGGACCCAAAATCATATTCGGGGACAACTCAAAGGGTAAGACCGTGGGCAAGGGTAAGATTGTCCATGGTAAATTATTATCAATGATGTGCTGTTAGTTGAAAATCTTTGCTATAATCTGATTAGCACAATCAACTATATGATAATGGTTATGCTGTAGAATTCACAAACACACTCGCACTGTTAAATCGTCAGACGGTATGACCATGCTTGTAGGAATCAGAAATGGAAATACATATAAGATTAACTAGAATTTTGCTCAATCTGATAATCCTACATGCTTCATCGCTAATAATGATAATGAACACTGGCTATGGCATAAACGCTTGAATCATCTCAATTTTAAGACTATTTCTAGCCTGTGTAAACATGATTTAGTTGTCGGTCTGCCCAAGATCGACTTTGCTAAGGATAAGATCTGTGAAGCATGCCAAATGGGCAAACAGATCAGATCATCCTTCAAAAACAAGAATGCCAAATCCTCCTCACGCTGCTTAGAACTACTGCATATGGACTTGTTTGGTCCTATACCAATAACAAGTTTAGGGGGAATGCGGTATACTCTTGTTGTTATTGATGATTACTCACGTTTTACTTGGACTATATTTTTAGCAGTAAAGATCTGACCGGTCCGAAACTGATCAAGCTGCTGAAACGCACTCAGAATGAGAAATCATCAAGCATAGACAGGATTCGTAGTGACAAAGGCACTGAGTTTTCAAATCAGAATCTTGAATCCTTTCTAGAAGATCAAGGAATTAAGCACGAAGTTTTAGCCGCCCAAACTCCCCAACAAAATGGAGTTGCAGAACGAAGAAAGAAAAGAATAGAAGAGGCAGCAAGAACAATGCTTACTGATTCTGGAATTTCGCAAAAGTTCTGGGCAGAAGCTGTAAATACTGCGTGCTACACTCAAAATCGGTCTATGATTAACAAGAAGTTGAATCTCACTCCATATGAAATATGGACTGGTAACAGACGTCTATCTCTCACCTTCATGTATTTGGTTGCAAAATGCTTCGTTCACAACAATGGTAAGAATCATCTACAGCATTTGAAGCTAAATCAGATAATGGGATATTCTTAGAATATTCATCAAATAGCAAAGCTTTTAGAGTTTTCAATAATCGCACTTTAACTGTAGAAGAATCAGTTCATGTAGTTTTTGATGAATCTTTATGTATTGAGGGTAACAAGGAATCAATTCAAACTCAGATGGAAAATATCCATCTCGAAGCTAACAGTGATGATGAGATTGTAGCTAACAGGTCAAGAGACAATCCACCGAAACCTGAAGTACCAGACAGACCGGATCAAGAAAATGAAGCTCCTTCAGATCGAGCCGATTCGGATGGTCCTCACTCGAATGTTAAATCAGATGCTGATAATGCCGCTTCTACTCATCCGTCTGGTCCAGACAATCCAGAATCAAGCTATCGATGGACAAAGAGGCATCCACCTGATCTAGTAATTGGAAGTCCTTCTGCACCGATTAGAACCAGAGGACAGATGATGGATTAATTCACTCATGCTGCATTCATATCAAATCTGGAACCTAAAAAGATTGATGAAGCTTTGACTGATTTCAACTGGATTAAGGCCATGCAAGAAGAGCTTAATCAATTTGAACAAAATCAAGTTTGGAGTCTAACCCCCAGACCAAGCGATCTGCCTGTTATTGAACCAGATGGGTCTTCAGAAACAAGCTAGACGCAGATGGAGTTGTGGTTAGAAACAAAGCCAGACTGGTGGCGCAAGGATTCCGACAAGAAGAAGGAATCGACTTCGATGAATCTTTTGCACCAGTCGCCAGACTTGAAGCGATCCGAATATTTATTGCTTATGCTGTTTTTAAAGACTTCAAGGTATATCAAATAGACGTAAAGAGTGCATTTCTTAATGGTAAGCTTCAGGAGGAAGTTTACATTGAGCAACCTCATGGCTTTCAGAACCACTCATTTCCAGACCATGTATATCTACTGAATAAAGCAGTATATGGACTGAAACAAGCTCCAAGAGCCTGGTATGACACTCTGTCTCAATCTGCTGAACCATGATTTTCAGATCGGCTCAGTGGATAAAACTCTATTTAAATTTATTAAGGGGGAACATACTTTGTTAGTTCAAATTTATGTTGACGATATCATTTTTGGGTCAACTAACCCCCAATATGCGAGAAATTCTCTAAGTTAATGCAGGGACAGTTTGAGATGAGTATGATGGGAGAACTTTCAATCTTTCTGGGTCTCCAAGTCAAACAGCTCAGCAATGACATTTTCATAAATCAAACCAAGTATACCAAAGAGCTACTCAAGAGATTCGGAATGGAAACGTGTTCAACTACATCAACTCCAATGAGTCCTACAATCAAGTTAGATAAGACGAAGGGGGAACAGCAGTTGAAGAATCTATGTATCGAGGACTGATCGGATCGCTCTTGTATCTTACAGCGAGCCGGCCTGATATATGTTCTCAGTCTGTGATGTGCGCTAGATTTCAGTCAGAGCCAAAGCAATCACACTTTATTGCTGCTAAGCGTATCTGAAATACTTGAAAGGATCTCAGAACGTCGGTCTTTGGTATTCCAAAGACTCAAATTTCAGCTTAATCGGATATTCAGACGCTGACTATGCTGGCTGTAAGATTGATCACAAAAGCACCAGTGGAAACATGTCAATTCTTAGGTGAAAGATTGATCTCTTGGTTTAGCAAGAAGCAAACATCTATTGCCACATATACAGCTGAAGCAGAATATCTTGCCGCTGGAAGCTGTTGCGCTCAAATGCTCTGGATTCAACACCAGCTCAAAGACTATGGCATTCAAGCTGTTGAATCTCCGATATTTTGTGACAACACAAGTGCAGTCGCTATAACGTATAATCCAGTTTTGTACTCTCGAACAAAGCACATTGATATAAGACATCATTTTATTCGAGATCATGTTGGCAAAAAGGAAATTCGGATCGAGCATATTTCAACAGAACAGAAAGC
Source organism: Haberlea rhodopensis (assembly GCA_907163345.1). Lineage (NCBI taxonomy): Eukaryota > Viridiplantae > Streptophyta > Magnoliopsida > Lamiales > Gesneriaceae > Haberlea > Haberlea rhodopensis. The sequence goes on from CAJQUN010000052.1 coordinate 4,408,330, forward strand.
AGCAGATATCTTCACCAAACCACTTCCTGAGGCTAAATTTAATTATTTCGTCAAATTCTTGGTTTAATAGACTTGTCTTGATGTTTTAGAAGTATCTTTCTTTTAGTAATTTTTTTGATTGTATGCTGACACAGATCGATAATACAATGATCAGAACGACACAGACCGGTCCGAACTTTCAGACCGATCTATGTCAAATATGATGTTATCCCATGATCTGTCTGGTCAACAAATCTTTAAATAAAATAATTGTTTAAAACAGCCCAGACTGATCGCAAATTTAACCGCCTTATCTCTCTTTTATCATGACCGTTATTTTGAATTATTTAATTATCAGTCTTTGAGATAAAGACACGTGTCTTCTCTCTCTTATTTAGCGGGCTGAACATTTCATTTCATTCACTTTTTACAATTTACCGCTGTCTGCTCTCAACTCTCTCATATTTTTTTAAACTCTTATCATTTTTCATTACACTCAAATGGCTACTATCACTCACAACTCTCTCTCCGTTGAGTTCGATGATATCTACAGGGCTGAAGATCCAGAAATGGTCTCTATTTTCAAAATTTTGGAATCATCTGGATTAAGGAATTTCCGGAGTGTGGCACGGTTGTTTACGAGTCGGAGATTCGCAAACTGTTCGTCAATGCTGTATCACAGAAGACATCCATCTCCACCTCCGTAAAGGGAAAACGTTTGAAATCTCTCCGTCAACGCTGGCAAGACCTTTGGTCTTCCCAACTCCGGACCGATGAGTTTGGCCAGATTCCTCAAGCTTCTCTCACGGCTCTTCAGGGTAAGGTATCCATCTTGGCCACCGCATGCAGCCTTCATTCAAGAAGAAGGAAATGTTCTTTCATTTCCAGGTGTTATGCGAGATCGTTGGCAAGCCATTATTGGGCAAAGCCGGAAGCTATGATGTTGTTACTGCTGAGAAGTTCCGGGCCATGTCTGCTATTCACTCAGGCCAGAAGATGAACTGGTCTGCAATATTATTTGGAGTTCTACTTGAGACAGGCATCGCCTCCAAACAGGCTGTCTCTTTTGCTGTGCCTTTAAGCAAGCTACTGGAGACGCTGGACATCGAGCTGGGGAAGCCGTCTGCTCTCAGTCCGTTTAAAATTCTCAACTCCAAGGGACTGACTCTCCTAAAGTCCAAGAGTGCTCCACACACTCCTACCGATCTGGTGGCGTCAAGATTGAGAAAGGAACAGAACAGACTGCTGCTCGAAGACCTCGAGTCAAGCGCAAATTGACCATTCAGACTGACTCCGAGGAAACTCAGTCTGCTCCTTCATCTCCCGCCAAGCCCCTCCCAAAAGCCAAGAACCCAGATCACCAAGCCAATCAAAACCCTACCTCTCAAAACCCTACTCATATTGCCTCCCACAAAAGCTACCCTGTGCCCCAACCTACAACCCAACCTTCAACAGCTTCAACCACTGCACCCAAAGTAACCATCCGAGTCCCCTTGCCATTCCCATGGTCAAAGGGGTTGTTATCACTGAATTGGGAGACTATACCCAATCAGGGATCAAATCTCCATCTTCCACCGGCAAGGGCAAAGCCATTCTCACTGAACCCTCTCCTCCAAACCCAAATCTGCCGCGCAAAACAGCCATCGACATCGATGTGGAGGATGTTGAAGAAAAGGTCAAGGCGCTCATTGTAGTCTTTGATGAATATGTCGAGTACAGATCGATCAACCACATTGATATGTTCTTCGGCAAGCTGAGAAGACTGCAGAAAATGGAAGAAGAAGTCCTTAAGGGACAGAGACGGATGATGTGAGAGTCGCGGTGCTTCGCAGAGATCTCTTTCAGGCCAACCAGAGATTCAGACTGGCGAATTTGCTCTTGGCCGCTAAGAAATCAAATTTCGATCCGAGCACTCCAACTGCCAAAGATGATGGTGTGTATTGCTCAACTGGAAATGGGATATTCATGCTCTTCACTTAGTTGTCCGATTTCAACGACAGAAGCTCAGCATATCCACTCCAGTACCTAGCCGGATCATCCAACTGCAAGCAAGACTCTGGCAGAACCTTTCATAGAGACTGTTCCCTCTGGTGCAGCGGACCAGACAGTAGATCGCATAGCGGATCAGACAGCGGAGCAGCCAATGACTAATGCTTCATCTGCTGCAGAAGATGATCACCAACCTGTCGTCATTGATCTCTCTCCAAGCCGTTTATCTGATGCACCTCCATCTTGGCTAGGACCCTTCAGCACTTATCTGATAACTGCCTATCTCTCTCTCAACGAGTCATAGAGGTTCATCAAAGTCAGCGGACCACAGTCTTGGATTTTGATTCATTAAAGAGAAA